>PITA01004171.1:26190-66689 GCA_004023965.1 Spilogale gracilis
AAGATTTTATTTACTTATTTGACAGAGAGAAACCCAGCTAGAGAGGGAACACAAGCAGGGGGAGTGAGAGAGGGAGAAACAGGCTTCCCACGGAGCAGGGAGCCCGATGTGGAGCTCGAACTCGGGGTCTCCGGGATCATGGCCTGAGCTGAAGGCAGTCACTTAACCAACTGAGCCACCCAGGCGCCCCATGGGTTTCTATTATGATAAGTGACTGCTGTACCAGTGTCCAGAGAGCAGAATGTCGTGTTTGCTCAGCATTGTTTCCCTAGACCCAGCCCGCGGTAGAGAGGCTAAGAGCGCAGGGTTCTTATTTCACCTCCTTGGGGCTCAATTTCCTCATCTCTGAATGCCACCAGCAGCTCCCACTCAGGGGGCTCTTGTCAGTGTGCAGAAAGCACCCAGCGCCATGCCTGGTACTCAGAAGAGCTTCAGTAATGCCAGCAGTTGGTGACAGTGTCCAACAAGTGACTGCATGTCATCAAAAGAACCAGGACTTCCCTGAAAAGCAGAACTTTTCTGGATTGGGAAAGTAGGATGGGCCAGGGGCATCTTGCTGGGAAACAAAATGTTTTCAAGAATTCCCTGGGTTGTATATTGTCAAACTGCTTGCTGCGGTATTGTATCAGGTAACAGGGAAATGGAATCCCAGTAAGGGAACTGGGACAGCTGTGGCAGGTGTCCCACCTGGAGACTTTCCAGCACTTAAAAGTGATAAACTGGATATACAAACAGTAACCTGCAGAGAAATGAAAAACAACGAGCCTTGGGAAAACATTCAGAAATGGGAGATCCGTAGAACAAAATCATTTCTAGGAAACACAAAGTGAAAAGAGATACTTAAAACACATACACACCCAAAAGAATATTCATTCAAGAGATGAGATGATTGCCAGCAGCTAGTGGGGAAGAGGAGATGAGATGAGAATAGGGAATGAAGATGGAAGAGGATAAAAAACCAAAGAGCGGGACCTCAGAGCCTATGATGGGAAGTGCCATGAACCAAGAGGTAGGAACCAGCGGCATTGCAAATGAGGGTAAAAATGAAGACAAGGACAGCAACTGTCCCTTGTGATAATGATGAAATGGACAAGAACAGCCTCAAGAGGCTGTCCCTTAATAGGAGTGGATGGTACCTGGTAAGAACAAGTTGCTTATCACAGGCTACAATCAATGCAAATAAGTTGGATCTCTAAAAACAAACTCAATGTTTGAATACTTACATGGGGCTGTTGATCTGAAGCATGTTAACAGAGTTACGCAAATGATAATTTAGTATTGTTTATAAGCAGTGGAATGAATGAGTATGTGTGTATGTATGTATGTGTGTGCATATCTCAAATAGAACTGCAAAAGAATAAAATACAGACAAAACACAAGGTAAATAATCATAAATTGCTGCTATACTTAGTTTTCAAACCTGTTCAGATTCTTTCACTAATAGAGGCTGATTGTGAAGAGAAATGATGGTAAGACACAAGATGTGTAAGGATAAATAAGGGCAGTGAATAAAAGGAATTCTTTTCAAGGGAACAGTTATGATTATAGGTTCCATTATATGTGTAATATAAAGATTTTACAAGGTAATAAAAGGAAAAGAAAGACATGTCTGTGAAATTTATGTCCTTAAGTTCCCTATGCAGTGAACCAGAAATCAAGGAGTTGACCATTAGGCTGCAGGAGTTTTACAAATGGAAGCGCTAATGAAAATGTCATTCTGAAAGATTTCCAGAAGTTGTGAATGGGGAAACTGTTTATGTGAAGTGACTGAAAACGTTCTGCACTGTTCAGACTGTATTCTGGGCATCCGAGGCTGCAATTAACCAAAGCAGACTGCTCCTCTAGTGGAGCTCAACTCCAGAAATTTATTTAGGGGAGCTCTGAATGTAGAAGTATGAGTTAAGGAGCGCCTGAGTGGCTCAGTCATGATATCAGGGTCCTGGGATGGAGCCCCGCTTCGGGCTCTCTGCTTAGCAGGGAGTCTGCTTGTGCCTTTCCCTCTGCCTTGTGCTCTCTCTCTCTGTCAAATAAATAAACTCCTTAAATATATATGTACACACACACATATTAAAAAAAAAAAGAAGTGTGAGTTAACTGAATATGAGGGATCCTCACCTTCCACATGAGCCAAGGGCAGTCTGTCTAGGAGAAGAGCTGAAAAAGCCCAGTCTGCTAGTGGCTTGCAGATCTGGTCAAAGGGGCTGAGTGGGCTGGCCCTCCATCATCAGACGTGACCCTCCTCCAGGACATGGATCCTCAGCCCTGCTACTATTCAGTGCTGCCTCACTCTGTCACCTCTCCAATCACTTCCAGCGGGATAAGAGGACACTGAGAAAAACCAGAACCGTGAATGGCTGAACACCATGATCACACGGGATTTCAGAATTCATGGCTGTGCCTATTTTGCTACAGACTGTGTCAAAGAACTTGTACACTTGCTAGAATAGGAAATAAAGCCTATGTCTGTTGGTACATTCATACAGTTGTACCTGCTTGGAGTTACTAAATAGAGTGAAGTTGGATAAAACAGATGTTAGGGAGCCTGGGTGGCTCAGTGGGTTAAAGCCTCTGCCTTCGGCTCAGGTCATGGTCTCAGGGTCCTGGGATCAAGGCCAGCGGCGGGCTCTCTGCTCAGCAGGGAGCCTGTTTCCCCTGCTCTCTCTGCCTGCCTCTCTGCCTACTTGTGATCTCTCTCTCTGTCAAATAAATAAATAAAAATCTTAAAAAAAAATACCAAACAGATGTTAAAATCAGCAAAACCCCAGCTTCTTTAGATGTAAGGCTGTTCAGTATCCAGTACTGAACCTGACAGTCATGTAATTTTAACTTGTCTGATAAAGTGAAAATCTAGAAACTGTGTAAATGTTCTTTATTTAAATAGTAGGCTTTCAATTTTATCTTGATTTCCAGTGGACACATAATCTGCAGTAGTCTGAAGCACACCAGCTTTTAGTTTCTCTCTAAGGTTTCAACAAACAAAAAGAAATTTTAGAAGATAGTAAAGGGATGCCAAAATTCTTTTTTTAATGAGAAATCTTTTGGTAATATGAATGACTTTACTCTGAACTTTTTCCAAGAGGTTTATGTATTAATGTTCAGTATTTTGTTTAATAATAGGAACCTTATAGGGAAAAAAATATATTTTTTTAGTTTCTGCCCACTGGCAGCCTGGAATTTTATTGGCAAGCTCTACCCAGTGGTTATATATTAATAGCTAATTGTAAATGTCTTAATAAAATACCATTCTTGTTTACTATGATCCTAAATCTAAAAGGCTTTTGGTAATGGATTTAATCATTATCAAAGAAGGCTGGAAGACATATGAAGAATTGCACAAAAACATTCCTAGGGAGGTATTACCTACGTAAGTCAGTAAAAATGAAGGGTCAGTTAATGATGAAATGTGTGGAGAAGCAGAACACTTTGCAAATGTAATGAAATTCATAAGTTGATAGTAGAACCAGCCTCTTATTACCTGGCTGCTACCGAATCACACTGGGCATGATAAGGAATAATACCGACCGTTATATCATGGCCCCTGAAAGTGAAAACACTGTGCCCCTAGGATGAAGCTGAGCTTTCAAAGATGTAAATATTTCTACCTGGTGCCAGTCTGCAATCCCAGGAGCAAATAAAGTATGAAAGACTGCAAGACATATACTTAATTCTTTCCCAAGGCTTGACGTGGTGATGCTCTTGAATGGGGTTAAGAAATCCCTGGAACCTTTGCTTAAATGCAGAGTCTCTGATCCTGGCTCCTCAGATTTAGATTATTTGGATCTGGGCTGGAGCTCAATACAAATGAGTTGGTTTAGAATACTGAATATTCTCCACACACAAGGGAGTACCACACCCAGGAATAGAAACTGGGCACATGAGATCAAGGAAGGGGTGATATCACTTCATAAATTACCCTGACATATATTTAATTGCTCATTCAAAGATGTCAAAACACTTCTGGGATCAAAGGCCCACTTAATCAATTCATCTAACCATGAGAAGAACGTGGAAGAAAACGGTCAGACCAAAACATCAGATAAGCGATACAGAGTGAGCCTGCAGTTATTCTGTGAAGTCAGTGACAAGACAGAGCCATCACGAACCTGAGTAACATAAAAAGGCAAGCAAAAGTTAGCCACCCCTGATGAAAGAGTCCTCGTGGACCAGAGCCACTAGGCCTAATCCTCCAGCCTGCACTTCACTTACACACGCGGCCACCATGAAGAGAAAGTGCATGATAATTTACCAGACTAGACTGTATAACATCTGTGTGGTTGTACAAATGTTTAAATCCATATGCTTTATTGAACATTATTTGTATTGTGCTTGTTTCTGAATTATATGTGATTTTTTTTCTGCCTGTATATAAATTTATATATAAATATACCAACAAGATATAAACAATGTTGACTTACCAAATGATACCAGTTTTTCCTTTGATTCTTTATTATTTGGTACTTGTAAAGCAGATTTTAAGAAATCCTTGATTCTGAGGCCCAAAGCATAATCAAGTAGGTAAGTTGATAGGTAATAGGAGAGAACTACTTGCCCAGGCTTTTGACACTGAGGTTGGGCTGGCAACAGAATCACCATTCTGATCTACTCAATGAGCATCTGTGGATTGGGGTCAATATATGTATTTGAAAAATACCTGGATGGGGGCACCTGGGTGGCTCAGTCAGTAGTCAGTTAAGCATCTGACTCTTGATGTTGGCTCAGGTCATGATCTCAGGGTTGTGAGATGAAGCCCTACATCACGTTCCATCCTGGGGGTAGAGCCTGCTTAAGATTCTGTATCTCTCTCTCCCTTCCCAATCAATCAGTCAATCAATCAAACAAACAAACCTGGGTGATTCAAATGCAAAAAGACCACCAATAGAGAGGATTATTGTGACAACAGGCTGGAGTACAAATTCAGGTTTATAAATTTGTCTAACTCTAGATTATAGGATTCTGGGACTCTGAATAGTTTACTAAACCAAAGAACAAAATATGCTAGAAAACTACAAACCAATACCTTTTAGGAGCATGGACATAAATTCTTAACAAAATACTTGCAAACTGAATACAAGATTTAGTACGAATTATTCATGGTAACCAAGTAGGATTTAGTCCAGGAATGCAAGGTTGCTTAACATCAAAACGTGAATATAACAGATATAATTTAGAATAAAGGACATCAACAATATATAACATCCACTCATAACAAAACTCTCGAAAAACAAACTTGGAATACAAGAATCAGATCTTAGGGTGGGAAAGTACTTCAGAAATAACGCAAGACAGTGCTTCTAGAGTAGCAACAATGTTTCAACAAACTTTACAAATTGCTCCTTCCTATGCTAAAATATAAAAACTAGAAATAAAATATATAAATAAAATAGAAAATTGAAAAGAAACTTCATTAATATTAAAATGTCAGAGACATATGGAGTAGATAATTTTTTAATTGTCTCAATTCTTCCAAAGTTGTTAGAGAGACTGCACTTCACAAAATTCATTGTCTAGATTCATAATAGTCTTTCAAAAGGTATCAAAAGGATGCCAAAGGACCACTTAGGTAGTTTTTCTATGGTCTTATAAATTTCCATACTTCTTGCATTCAGATGGCAGAGTAGAGAACCTGGTATGCATACAATTACCTAGTAGAGAGCAGAATGGCTAGACTATAGCAAAAGAGTGCCATCTCATTCTCCCTATTCCTAAAACTCTCCATATGCCACAGCCTCATCATTGGCTACCCCCACTCAATCTTCCCTGCTCCATTATCCCTCCATTACCACCCACTCTCTGTAAGACCACAGCTGCCTGGAAGAGGAAGAAGATAAGCAATAGGGTCTTTGTAGGACATACTCAACCCCCAAAACGGCCTTCGCTTCTGCAGGCATGTTCTTCTTTTGCAAGGGCACCAACCAGTAGACTGACCTCACAGCAGATCTTATCATCATGATGTGTAAAGCTACAAGTCTAGCTCTCAAGTTCCTTCCTTAACTCCTGCTGTGAACTTCATTTTCAACTTTTCCACTCCCATTCCTTGGTAATCCCAAGACTTCAGGAAAATGAAAAAAAAAAGCAGCAGCTCTCCCTCCTCCAAATTTCAAAACCTTTACCACTTCTACCTTGGAGAACTGCTGTCAAGACAAGAGACATTACACCGAGGAATGCCTCTAAGGAAACTGAGAAAATATGAGGAAATATTGGTGAATGTTTATTATGGGAAGGCAAACAACCTTGCTGATTGCTCATTTCTTAACTCATCTGCGTTGGTAGCCGTGGCTGTTTCTGCACCATAATGGTGGGATTGAGTTGCAACAGAAACCGTATGGCCCACAAAGCCTGAAATATTTACCATCTGGCCCTTTAAAGAAAATGTTTGCTGACACCTGGTCCTGATAATCAGGAGAAAGGAGTCATTTATGTTATTGGGGGCCATTAAACTATATCCTAAAAATTTCACACATGAAGACACGATGAAAAGCTGCCCACCTAGAAACAGAAAGTCAGTTTGTACCTCAGTTCCGATGAACGTAGGACGAATATACAGACTAGCACATGTTGAATAGGGGACCCATTCTTGATCCAGTTTCACAAGCTGTTTAATACACTCTAAAAGCTCTTCCTTGTCAAATACCTGAAGAAAGGAAAACATAATGAAGAGTGGGATTTTCCTCCATTGTGGCAATAAGAAATGGTCCTCATGAAAACTTTAGACTGTTAAAAAAAAAAAAAGGAAGGAATAATAAAACCAAACAAGAATTTTTTTGTGATTTTTTTTTCCTCCAAAATTGTGATAGGATGATGAATTATCTACATGGAGGAGATAAAATAGTGGATCCTGGGGCGCCTGGGTGGCTCAGTTGGTTAAGCGACTGCCTTCGGCTCAGGTCATGATCCCGGAGACCCGGGATCGAGCCCTACATCAGGCTCCCTGCTCAGCAGGAGGCCTGCTTCTCCCTCTCTCACTCCCCCTGCTTATGTTCCCTCTCTGGCTGTGTTTCTCTTAGTCAAATAAATAAAATCTTAAAAAAAAAAATAGTGGATCCCTATCTCTTACCATAGCAAATATCAACTATAGTTGGATATACGTTTAATATATAAACACATATTTAAATATTTAAATAAATACATTTAAATGTAATAAAACATTAAGACCTTTATAAAGTAAAAATTAAAAAATACCTTTGTAACCTTAAGGTAGAAAAGAGTTTTGTTTTGTTTTGTTTTAAAGATTTATTTATTTATTTATTTGCTTGTTTGAGAGTGAGAGTACAGCTCACTCTAGAGCAGCAGGGCAGAGAGAGAGAATCCTTAAGTGAGAAGCAACAAATTGGGTGAAGTTATTCATAACCCGCAACTAACCAAGGATCCTAACTTGAATATGTTAAGATATTCTGAAAATGAGGGGCGCCTGGGTGGCTCAGTTGGTTGGACGACTGCCTTCGGCTCAGGTCATGATCCTGGAGACCCAGGATCGAGTCCCACATCGGGCTCCCTGCTTGGCGGGAAGCCTGCTTCTCCCCCTCTCAATCCCCCTGCTTGTGTTTCCTCTCTGGCTGTGTTTCTTTCTGTCAAATAAATAAAATCTTAAAAATAAATAAATAAATAAATAAAATAAAAAATAAATAAAGCTTGGGGCAAAAATATCAAAATAATTAAATCACTGCAAACTTGCTAATGTCCCAAGCAATTAGGTAAAATATTTCCAAAATATCTGTGTGGTACAGACTATTTTCCATTTCACATATTATAATTTCATAGGGTCTTCAAATTTTATTTATTTTAGTTTGAAGTATATTTTTCTTCCTTATCCTATTATCTCCTACATACACATTAACCTCCCACAGGCATTTACGAAGAAACACATTGTGGAACTGCCAAGCAATATTGGTTATTTCCTTATATTTTACCTTACTGATTACAAAGTAGATGAGAGGTAACTTAATTGTTCTCATGGTTTGTATTGAATGTTGTTAACTACAGTGGAATCTTGAACAGCATGGATCTGAACTGCATAGGGTCATCTGCATGTGGATTTTTTTTTATCTAATACAATACTATAAACATATTTTCTCTTCCTAGTGATTTTCTTAATAACACTTCCTTTTCTCTAGCTTACATTGTTATAAGAATCAAGTCCATAATACATATAACATACAAAATATGTTATTCAACTGTGTATGTTTTGGTAAGGCTTCCAGTTAATAGTAAGGCTCTTGGGTAAGTTTTTTGGGGGATTTTCAACTGCCTGGGGGTCAGCGCTCCTAACCCCTTCCTTGTTCAAAGGTCAACATATTCAGAAATGATTTGTTTTGTGGTAAATTCAGTGACCCATCACAGCAAGAGAAACACAAAAGAAACTCCTAAATTTACGTACCGGCAAAGTGGCCCTCACAGCAGATCGGTGCATTCTATCCATGTTGAGGTTTGGCCGAAACAGTCGAATTTTATTATCTACTCCTCGAAATGCCTTCAGTCCTTCAAACAACTAAAGATAAAAAGAAATAAAACTTAGGGGCTAACCAAATGAAAACCATGGGCACTCACCTTCTTCATCATGCCAAGCTATTCATGTCAACCAAAGATCTCCAAGGGCTGGTGTTTGCAACCAGGCTAAAGACAAACTCTTTTTGTACCAAAATCTGATAGGAGTTCAAAGTTCTCCTCTTCTTAAAAGGAGCCATAGTACCAGATAACACCTCCATGGAAGTGGGGAGAGCACATCACCAATCACACAATGTGGGCGAACCCATTCCCGCCGCCCTAAACATGCATGCATCCTTTCATTTAATCTGGCTCATTCAAACTCTGGATAGTAGGTACTCTAGGTGTGACTAGGGCTGGTTGAGTCCCCCTAATCACAGAAGCCAAGCACTCAAGACCATCCTACAGTAGGGGCGGGCCATCTTTCTCAAAATGCCACACCAGGAGAACCACTAGGCAGGGATGTCAGAAGACTCTGAAGTAGCTACAAATTGTTAAACACAGAAAAGGGCAAAATCTATAATTTCAGTGGGATGTTTTAACACTGCTTCTCTAAGAAACTGACAGAATAAACAGGTTGAAACTTGGCAAAGATATAGCAGATTTGAACAAATAACAAACTAACCTCGTGGACAGACAGAAGCCTGCACACAGCACCTGCAAAACGCATGTGCTTTTCACACATTTTTCCAACCAGAAACCAGAAATCACGACCAGAAACAGGATGACAAAATGTCAACTTTTTTTTTAATCTTTTTTTTAAGATTTTATTTATTTATTTGACAGCGTGAGAGATCACAGGAAGTCAGAGAGGCAGGCAGAGAGAGAGAGGAGGAAGCAGGCTCCCTGCAGAGCAGAGACCCCGATGCAGGCCTCGATCCCAGAACCCTGAGATCATGACCTTAGCCAAAGGCAAGGATTCAACCCAATGAGCCACCCAGGCGCCCAAAATGTCAACATTTTGGCAAGGAAGAACCTCATCACTAAATTAAGTATGAGTCAAAGAAGAAAAATAATGGAATTTAGAAAATTTGTTGAATTGAAGGACAGTTGGGCCATTCGAAGCTTATAGCCTTAGAGCTCAGCTCACATAAGAAAAGATAACTAAATCACGTAGCACAATTTCAAAGCACTAAATTAAATTTAAGTGCAAATATGTAACTTATTCAATGGCACAGGGATAAAGCTTCAGCTAAAAGAGAAGGTTGTCAGATTTTGGACTCGGTTGAGACCATCTGAAACATACCTGAAACAAAAAGACATAGAAAGCAAAATGTCATACATAATGCTTTCCCAAGTAAAGCTGGTAAGCTTATATGGTTAGTAAATGCAAAACAAAATTAATAGATACAAAACAAAACTGTAATTTAAATTTTACCAGCAATTACAGAAAGTGACTTCATTTTAATTTTAAAACTGTATGCACCTGATGTGGGTTCAAGTATATGCAAAATTTACATGATACTCTCAGTAAGCAACACAGATGCAAAATATACAAAAAGATAACACAGCATGACAAAGTTGGATTTATCTCAGGAACAGAGATTGATTTAACATTTAGAAAAATCAATTAATGAGATTCATTACATTCACCGCCTTGGTGGAAAAAGAAAAACCAATATGATCATCTCATTAGATATAGTAAATGTGGGGTGCCTGGGTGGCTCAGTCATTAAGCATCTGCCTTCAGCTCTGGTCATGATTCCAGAGTCCCGGGATCAAGTCCTACATCAGGCTCCCTGTTCGTCGGGAAGCCTGCTTCTCCTCTCTCATCTACCTGCTTGTGTTCCCTCTCTAGTGTGTTTCTCTCTGTCAAATAAATAAACAAAATCTTAAAAAAAGAAAAAGATATAGATGCAACCGATAAAACTGAACATTCTTTTGAGATATAACTAAAAAGGAAACTTTGGTAAGTGATAAAGAATATCTACAGTGAACTTGCAGCAAACATTATGCTTAATGATAAAATTTAAAGCTTTCCTTTTCAGAGTAGGAACATCACAAATTGCCTGCTATGACTACTTTAATACAACACTATGCAAGTGTAATAAGGCAAATATATCAAATAAATAATCAAATAAAAAGCATCAGGTTGAAAAGAAAAAAAAATAAAACTGTCATAGATCATGATACATAGGTAAGATTAAATCCAGAAAAGCCAACATCCTCTTTTGAAATTATTTGGTTAGGCAAGGTAACCAAATGCAAAATTATATTCCTATGTAACAGTTGGAAAATAAAAACCTTGTTTATGATAGACTTGAGAGGACTATTTGAGGGCAAGGAGGCCTAAAAGAAGAGAAGACCTATAAGGACAACATAAAACTGTATCAAGTCATTAGAGACCTAACTAAATGCACAAAGTTACTGCACACTCATGGATCCAAAGACTCAATATCATAAAAATGTTGATTCTCCCAAACTGATTTATACATTCAATGTAACCCAAATGAAAATCATACCAGGGCATTTATTTTCTTTTAACAAACTAAATTACAAAAGTTGGTTCACTTAATAAACTGAGTGTAAGAGTGATATGGAAAAGCAAATGGCCAAGAACATGCAAAGCACTCTTGAAAGGCAAAATAGGACTTGTTCTGGGCAGTCATCAAGACTCAGTGATTTGGAAACTAAGGCAGTGCAGCATTTGTACAGATAGACAAGTGAAACAACAGAACAGAAGAGAGATCCAGATAGACAATGCAATGAAAATGGAGATCCAGAAGTAGACCCACACACATGTTATAGAGATGGCAGGGATGAGAGGTATGAGAGGAGAACAAACAATCCTTAAAAAAAAAAAAAAGACTGGTTGATTATGTGTGAGTGCAGGGACAGTAGGAGAGAGAGACAGAATTGCAAGCAGAATCCCAATCTGCACAAAACCCAACACGGGCCTTGATCTTATGACCCTGAATCACCCACCTGAGCTGAAACCAAGAGTTGGTCAATTAACTGTCTACACTAGCCAGGCGCCCCAAGGAAGAATCGTTTGAAATGGTGCTAGAACCTAGATGTCCATCAACAGATAAATGGATAAAGAAGATGTGGTGTATCTACATACAATGGAATACTATGCGGCCATCAAAAGAACGAAATCCTGCTACTTGCAGCAACATGGATGGAATGGGAGGGTATTATGCTGAGTGAAATAAGTCAATCAGAGAAAGATAATTATCAAATGATCTCTCTGATATGAGGAATTTGAGAGGTAGAGTGGCGGGCCGTGGAGGGTAGGGAAGGAAAAAAATGAAACAAGATGTGACTGGCAGGGAGACAAACCATAAGAGACTTTGAATCTCAGGAAACAAACTGAGGGTTGCTGGGGAGTGAGGGGGGCAGGGGGAGGGAGAGGGTTGCTGGGTTATGGAAAAAATAAATAAAGTAAAATAAAATGAATTAAACATCTCCCCTCAAAAATATAAATAAATGCTACTAGACAACAGGGTATCCACTGGGAGAAAAAAACAAATTTTGACCCCTACTTCATATAGAAAAATCAACTTCTAGGTGTAAAGACCTTACTGCGAAAGACAAAATTGATAATATAGAAAGACACCTTTATGATCTCAGGATAGGAAAAGAATCTTTAAACAAGACCCAAAACTACCAAATAAAAGCAAAGATTGATAAATTCAACTTAAGATTTAAATGTACTTCTTGTCATCAAAAATTATAAAGAGAGTAAAAGAAGAGACTATAGAAGATACTTAAAATACTCAAAGTACTTCCACAAATCAAAAAAAACACAATAGAAAAGTGAGGAAAAGATCAGAAGAGGCACTTTAAATAAGATATCCAGTTGCCCAGTAAACCTATGAAATGGTGTTTAACCTCTAGAGTAGTGGAAATTAATATCACAATAATGAGATATCATTACATAAAAGTAGCTAAAATTTTAAAATCTGACTATATTAGGAGTTAGCAAAGGTTTTGGAATAATAAAAATACTCATAGTTGCTGGGTATAAAAATGGGTAAAACCACTACTGAAAATAGTTTTCCTTTTCTTGTAAAATTAAAGATAGATTCGATGACTAGCAGCATCATTCCTTGGTATATCTTTACCCAGTATCTCTCAAATCTTTTGGTATCAGGATGTCTTTAAAATTTTAAAAATTGGGGCTCGTGGGTGGCTTAGTCGTTGGGTGTCTGCCTTCAGCTCAGGTCATGATTCCGGTGTCCCGGGTTCGAGACCTGCATCGAGCTCCCTGCTTGGCGGAAAGCCTGCTTCTCCCTCTCTCACTCCCCCTGCTTGTGTTCCCTCTCGCTGCATTTCTCTGTCATATAAATAAAATCTTTAAAAAATATAAAAAATAAAATCTTAAAAATTATTATCAATTTCTTGGCATTTTGGCTAAGATCAAGTGTAAACTTTTAAAACTTATGAGAGCCCCCCATAAGCTTTTATATGTGCAGTTATTCTACCAATAACTACCATATTAGAAATTAGAAATGAGCCATTTAAATTTATTTAACAATAATAAACCATGACTGGGGCACTTAGGTGGCTCAGTCGATTAAGTGGCTGCCTTTAGCTCAGGTCATGATCTCAGGGTTCTGGGATCGGGCCCCGCATCAGCTCTCTGCTCAGCAAGGAGCCTGCTTCTCCCTCTCCTTCTGCTTGTACTCTCTCTGTGTGAAATAAATAAAATAATAATAATAATTATAAACCATGACCTGTTAACATATTTTAATGAAGAGTATATATATTTTCCAAAAGGATTATTGCTCAGTGCGGCTGTTTTTCTGTTTTTTTGTTACTGCAAATCTTCAGTAGGTGGCTTAAAGAAAGACAACTGGATTTTTATACCTGCTTTTGGTTGGAATACACAAAGAAAATCCCAATCTCACACAGATATGCCATTGAGAAAGAGAAGTATCTGATAGCCTTTTCAGATAACTGTGGCTGTTATTCTCTGATACCACTTCGAAGTTGACAAGTGGTGGTTCCTTGAAGGTTAGTTGCAATGAGGAATTTGAAGCCTTATTAATTTGAAGCCTTATCAATTTCATATTCTGTTATTAAAAGAATGTATCAGCGTTCAACTAAAGAAGCAGAACAGGAGATACCTGTATCATTACCAGATTTATTGTAAGAAATTGGCCAATGCAATTGTGGTGGCTGGCTAAGCCAGCCCAAAATCTGTAAGACAGACCACCAGGGGGAGAAGGTGACAAGCAGGCTGGGACCTGCAGGCATGAGTAGCAGCTCATCCACCAGGGGTGATCAGAAAGGGAGACAGACGAAAAGAAAGCTGGGTCTAGCAACGTGTGTGTAGTCTCTTAACTCACAGAAGTCCTAAGGTCGGGCTCACCCAGAATAATTTCCCTTTTGGTTAATTGTGAGTTAGCTGATTAGGGACTTCAGTTACATCTACAAAATTCCTTCACCACAGCACCTAGATGGGTGTTTGAATACCAAGAAGGAGGTTATGTGTATGTCAGAAAATAGTCATGCCTCCCTCTGTCCTCCATTGCTCTCAAGAGAATGTCTTGTTGGTATTCTAACTAGGAGACCGACAATCAGATTCCAGGGACCGCAGTTCAGACTGGCCAAAGTGACCCATCAAAGGCCATCACAGTCTGTCTTGCGTTTTGAATGGATCTTAACTCATGCATAAATTTGTAATGTCTCCCAACAGTTACTTGGGAAATGTTGGTTCAAGTTATGCAGATCTTCCAAAGGTTAACAGCTTTTTCATAGGATGTAGGTTTTAAAATCTGTTAATATTACCACTAACATCATCAAAAACCTCTTTAATAGCAGGAAGACTCAAGCTGGTGGTGGTGGATATAATTTTCCAAAATCCTAATTTTTACTTGAAAGCTAGAATTTGAACAATGGCAACAAATATGGTCCACTGTTTTGCTTGAAGTGGCAGGCTCACTTTGTTCATTTTCAAGAAGACACTTGCAAAATGCCCAAGTATGAATAACTATACTTTGTTTTTTCAAGTAAAATGGTTCTGGGTGATAAAAGCAGCTGATTCAGCTCACAACGGGAGTACATGCACACACATACTCATCACATAACTACTATTCCTTGGGACAATCACAGTATTTAAAGATGTAGAAGTGGTTTAGGCAGAGATGCTATTTCATCACACAGATTAAAATGCCATTTACTCAATATTTAATAAAATTAATAATTATTGCTGCTTCAACATGAACATTCTTAAGCAAAGCTGACATTCTTTATACTTTAACACTTGGTAGTAAAGAATATAATGACCAAGTAGCAGAAGCTGGTGTCAGTCTTACTACAAATGTCAACACACAGTGAAAAAGAGTAACATGGTCTTGTGTTAATGTGAAGTCTTTTAACCTTGATGACCTCTTGAAAGGGGGCCTAGGGGCTTGTGAACCACACTTTGAGAACTGCTTAAAGAAACTATGAACAAGTACACCAGCATACTATGTATAGGAATGTTAGTAGGAAAAAACCAACCAAATGTCCATCAACAATAGACCGAATATATTCACATAATGGCATACTGCTGATACAAAGAGTACATGAATGTGGCGGTTACCACTCTTGGACCCAAGCAACTGGGACCTCTGCCCTGGGCCCCACACTTTAGCCTGCCTCTCACCTCTGTCTTCCTCCAGCTGTGATGTAACCTCTCCTTGGAGCAAGTAGGCACCTAGACCCTGAGTTCCATTTTTAGACAGGGCTCCCAGTGTCCACTTCCCTGAATTCCCTACCAAAATAGTCACGATCCCATTTTCAGAGCCTGAATGACTCTCCTTAGGCTCATCCTACTGAAAGCAGGTAGCTTAACTGGTGTGCCCATGCCTAAGACCAATGGATGGCCAAGGGTCATCTGTTTGCATGTGGTATAGGTATCTACACGTATGTGTGTGAGGCTCCTTGTGGCACAGGATGGAGCAGGACAGGAAGAGATAGTGGGTGAACCACCAGGTCTCTGTTTGCACTTTTGTCCCAGGCCCCACTGATATTCACATTGGCCCTGGATGAATAGATCTTACATTATACTGAGCTCAAACAATACGTGTGTGTGCACGCACACACAAGTGCGTGCACACACACACACAATTTCCATTGACACAAAATTTCAAAGAGGCAAAACTAGTGTTAGATATATGTCTAAAGCACTCATTTGTACGTATTCACTGAAAGTACACATTACCCACTTTTTATCAGATTTTTTTTTTTTAGTTAACATATAATGTATTATTTGCTTCAGGGGTAGAGGTCTGTGAATCATCAGTCTTACACAATTCACAGCACTCACCATAGCACATACCCTTCCCAATGTCCATGACCCAGCCACCCTATCCCTCCATCCCTCATCACCCAGAAACCCTCAGTTTGTTTCCTGAGATTAAGAGTCTCTTATGGTTGGTCTCCTTCTCCAGTCCCATCTTGTTTCATTTTTTCCCTTCCCTATCCCCACAACTCCCCAACTCTGCCTTTTCAATTCCTCATATCAGAGAGATCATGTGATAACTGTCTTTCTGTTTTGACTATTTCCACCTGAAAATGAACTATTATCAAGTTTCATATTTTATCCAACTTCCCTAGTCATGGTTCATATTTTGCTATTTGAAATTTTCACATATGTATCTATTGAAAAATACTGTCTTGGGGCATCTGGGTGGCTCAACTGGTTAAGCGTCAGCCTTCAGCTCAGGTCATGATCCCAGGATCCCGGATGGAGCCCCATATCGAGCTCTCTGCTCAGCAGGGCATCTGCTTCTCCTTCTCCCTCCCCCTGCTTGTGCTCTCTGTGTCAAATAAATAAAATCTTTAAAAAAATATAAAAAATGAATACTTTCATAATTAATAAAAACCACATGTAGTTATAGATCTCAAAATAAAATGGATTTTAAAATCAATAAGGCTGATGAATGGAGAACAATAAGAAGACGCTCATAAATCTTAGAACACTGAAAAATTAAAAAAAAAAAAAGACTTCTCATATATTCACTTTGGGATTAAAAAAATGCAATTACAACTATTACTGAACTTAAAAATCAGATTGGCATCCAATAATGTAGTGTCCATATGTGAGTCAGTATAAGAGAAAGAAAGAGCCAGACCTGTGAAAAAGCCTAAAAAATGAATGTTTCAAACACATTTGGAAAGAGAATTTTTGTGATAAAGTATCTGCCTGTTAGTGGGGGTTAAAAGATTAAAAAAATGCATAGTGAGAGCAAGATCACATCAATTTGCTTGTCATTCTATAATAAGCACACTGCACAGTCCCAGGGAACCGAGTAGACACTCAACATCCATTGTACAAGTAAGTAAATAGGAAATCGAATCAATATGCTTCAGAAAATTCCAGGATCCAGTTTCTCTGCACAACGCAATCACACTTCCTACATCCCTACAGCAGTGTCCTAATATTTTGCCTGCTAAACCGAAGAGCCCAATCCAACAAAAAGCAAACAAATGCATTCCTCTGCCTCCCCACTTATCACTGATACATGTCACAAACTCTATTGACAAAAACAGCCACACAATATTTTCAGTCCCACATGCTCTTCTGGAACCTCGACATTCCTCACCAAGAAAGGTGGATCCCCTTTTTTTGAAGGTGACCAGGTCTTTGTGATGGCTATGATAATAGTTATGACAGAAGTCACGCTGTGTGATTGGGAGGTTAGGACATAAAAAGAACTAGAGTTTCCCTCTGGGCTCAGTGTCTCAAGACACAGAGCTTAGAGCCCATGGCATCGTGTACCAAGTCTGACTACTCTGAAGCCACCATACTTGAGAAACCACAATGTAGGAAGAAGGAAGCGAGCAGAGCCTCAGCTCTTCACCTCCATCCTTCTGAGTTTCCCCACTCAGGTACCAGACAGGAGTCAGGAAGCCTGTGAGTACACTCCAACCCTAGTCACTATCTGACATCTGACAGAAACTATGTGGCAAGAACCACTATACCATCCTACTCAACCCCCAGAACCATGGAAGAGAAAAACAAAATGGTGGTTGTTGTTTTAAGCCATTAATCTGTGATGTATATACGATCCACTCCTTCATGCAAAATACTTCTTGTATCTATATTGTAAGTGGAACAGTAATGATATAGAAAAGTTTTCCATTTTTATTTAACAAAGAATCATAGTAGTTAAAAAAAATTCTTTACAGTCTCCTGGTCACAAAAATCTAAACTGGTAATACTAAGCAAACTAGCATTCTAACTCCTCTAATTAGATTTCCAACAAGTTTTCAAAAGCCAGTGGCCATCGAAATTGTTTTTAGCTTTCAAAAATCACATTAATCCCTTCTCGTGTACTTCAGTTCTCAAAGTGTGGTCCCTGGAGCAGGGGGCATGACAATGGCATGGGAATTTGGTGGAAATCAAAAACTCTGAGGGAAGGACATGTGCTATGTTTGAGACCACTGCCCTAAGATTAGCCATATTCCTTCTTTCCATTTTGTAGGTACATCCCTTTATTATACCCTATGACACAGGCAAGGGTGGCTACCACCCTTATTTTATAATTAAAGAAACTGGGGCTTTGGAGCAAATAATCAAAGAACTCATCCAACTTGGTACAGTGAAGACACAGAGCTGGGAATGGAAACTAAAGACATAACATCCCGTGCATACATCTGGGTTTCCAAATTCCTCAAATTTATAATTTCAAACGTGTTAATTGGACAGGACTCTTCATAATTTTAGTGTATATGTTTAGGAGTGAAGTCACAGGGAACAGGAACTTAGCATTGGAACCCTGTTTCCTCGCTAACATTGTGTCATCTTGGCCAAGAAACTTCACTTCTCTGAACCATCATTGATTCCCATGTACTTACTTCTACTGCTTCTGTAAGAGAGAAGGCTGCTTTAAGGGTTAACAATAAGAGCTAACAACTGGGCTCTCATTATGCGCCAAGCACGGTAGTATATACTTACACAAATCACCTTACTTTATCCTCCTAATAGCACTAGGAGCTAAGTATTATCACTACCTCAATTTTCTAGGTAAAGAAACTAGAAGTACAAAGTGATTTTAAATAAGCTTCCCAAGTCATAGAGCTCCCTATGGAGCAACAGAGACCCAATCTGAGCCAGGAAGTCTGACTATAGAACCTGAAAGCTTAACTGTTTTCTCACTTAAATTAATTAAGGGAAGTGACCCATATAAGGTGCAGACCACACTGTTGGAATTTAATAAACACAAGTAATTTTTTTTAAACACAAGTAATTTTACCATTGCTGTTAAGAATATCTACTACTTTTACTCCCTTAGTAGGTAGGCCACATTTTACTTCCAGTTCCCCCAAAATTCTGGGAAAGATGTCCAACATATTAAAAATGAGTAAAATACAGGTCAAGGGAATGAGGAGCGTATTGTGGATCTCAGTGTGTGCCCTGACAAGGACTAGAGAAAGTATTCTCAACGTATTTAATATTTTATGCTTATAATTATTCCACCCATGCCTGAAGGATGGCATTTAATTACACAACTCTTAACACATATACCTACGCCTTAATACTGGTCATAAAAACATGCAGTAAGCCCTAAAACCTAACTGTAATACTGTATTTAATGACACCTCAGTCATTAGAACATCTGAGAAGTGACTCCTTAAAATAGTAACAGTCCTGGATTGTTGACTGCGAATTTTCTTATCTACTATCCTTCCATTTGCTGCAAATAATTTTTTTATTGACATTATGGAAAACTCAAGATTATCTGAAAGATTAGCTCTTAAGACTTACCTTCAGTCAAATTGTCTAAGGGAAAAGTTTTAGAGATATTTATGATTTCCTTGAGGAAATATGATAAAGCTCATACCGCCCAAAAGTGATTTTAGCAGAAAGAACTACTTCATACTCACAGTGAATATCTAGTACGTCACCATCATTGATTCCCATGTACTTACTTCTACTGCATAGTGTAAAGCTGATGTGCCAGGGTGCAAGGACAGGTTTTGAAGAGGCCTGATATGTGGTTTCTCCCATCCAAAATCTGAAGACCACTCCACCGTCAACATGTGATCTGTGAACACAGTTCCGAAAACCAGAGTGCTTGGGTCTGGTTTTTCCTTTAAAATGGAGGCTGGTGTGATTATTAGATCTTTAGCCTGGGGAAAGAAAATCGGCACCATTAAAGAAAAGTTACTGAATATCCACTGGTTGGAAGATACAGAGGGTGAAAAGACAAAATTTAGGTCCCTGGCCTAAAAAGTAGAATCATTTGACTTTAAATGCGGGCAACTAACTCAGAAAGTTAACAATACTACATGAGCCAAACAAATCGCGTCGGCATTCAGAATTTGGCTTGTTGTTTGAAATCGCTGCATTGTACACTAACTAATAAAGATCAGAACCAAATTCAGTGATATTTAGAGAAAGAGACAAAATAGCAGAAGGGGTAAAATGATGGAACAAGAACACATGCCTTCTTCACTCTCACCACAGGACTCCTACCGAGCACTAAGGATGAGGTAAGGGGTGTCTTCTAGAACAATGATAGCAACACTCATAATGATTTGTTAAACTGAAATTAAAGTCATTAAGAACTGTGATGGTTGTACCCCAGCTCTCTCAAAGAATTCTTGGTACAAACCTTCAAAACCCTGTGGGTGCACCATGGAAGAAAGGAGAAGAATGAAACAAATGTTTTCCTCTTTGAAAACAGAGAAGTAGAGAATGAACACCAAGATATAAATCCTCTATTCTGTGTTGAGGAAACAGCAAACAAAGGACCTCTTATTTAAAGAAAGATAAATAAGGGTAACAGGAAACAACTTTACACAGCAGTATTACCCGTTATAAATGGCCAAACAGCACTCCACCCCATCACGGTACCAACCATCTCTAAGTTCACAACAGCTACAGACTGCTGACAAAACCACAGGGGAAGGAGCTTTCTGATCAGTTAAAAGACAGTATTAACTAGGGACACGTTCGACTTGGTAACAGGTTGTAAGGAAGGTCAAACTCCATGAGAGTACTCATCGCTCCCAAAATCAAGTACAGTAGTTCCCTTTAGATCATTGGATTTTATCCTTATATTTAAGATGATCCAGGCACCTGGGTGGCTCAGTTGGTTAAGCATCTGACTCTTGGTTTCAGTTTCGGTCATGATCTTGGGGTCATGAGTTCTAGCCCCATGTCAGGTCCATTTTGGGCATGGAGCCTGTTGAAGATTCTCTCTCCATCATACACACTCTTTCTTAAAAAAAAAAAAAAAAAAAGAGGACACTGGTGTGGTTCAGTAGGTTAAGCATCTGCCTTCAGCTCAGGTCATGATCCCAGGGTCCTGGGATCAAGACCCACATTGGGCTACCTGCTTGCTCAGTGGACAGCCTGCTTCTTCCTCTGCCCACCACTTCCCCTGCCTGTACTCTGTCTCTCTCTGACAAATAAATAAATAAAAATCTTTTTTTAAAAAAGATTTTATTTGGGCACCTGGGTGGCTCAGTTGGTTGGGCAACTGCCTTTGGCTCAGGTCATGATCCTGGAGACCCGGGATCGAGTCCCACATCGGGCTCCCGGCTCGGCGGGAGGCCTGCTTCTCCCTCTCTCATTCCCCCTGCTTGTGTTCCCTCTCTGGCTGTGTTTCTCTCTGTCAAATAAATAAATAAAATCTTAAAAAAAAAAGATTTTATTTATTTGACACAGAGAGAGAGATCACAAATAGATAGAGAGGCAGGCAGAGAAAGAAGGGGAAGCATGCTCCCCACTGAGCAGAGCCCGATTTGGGGCTCAATATATTATGATAGATAATGTTTTATTTTTATAATAATATTGGCTGAATGTATTCTAAAACAACAAGAAAGCTCACATTACAGGGAAGCCTAAGGCACTAAAGACAACATAATACTGTAATTTTCAGATTTAGTAATGCTACTTTGGAATATGCTAGTAAAACGCCAAATTTGGAGGCAAATGGACTTTCTTTTATCACTGTTTAATCCAAGTAAGTAAACTAACTTAAAACCCTTTAAGTGCAGAAAAATAATTACTTAAAGGGATATACTCCAGCTCAATTATTTTGTTCCCTGAATCCCATTTTTCTCCCTTTATCCTCTAGACCTCATCCCCCAAGTAGGATATTGGACAAATTTCACCTGAACTTTGCCTGCATTTAGCCTGCTTCTCCCTCTCTCACTCCCCCTGCTTGTGTTCCCTCTCTCGCTGTGTTTCTCTCTCTCAAATAAGTAAAATCTTTAAAAAAAAACAAACTACTAATAAGTTTCTCAGTAACAGAGGAAGGTAATAAGGCCCAAAACAGAAAGATGACAGTAGGTAAAGTAAAGATGGAGAAGTGCGAGTGTGAGTAGAAGACGTGAGTTTATTCTACTTGCTGAATCTGGGGTATGTCTTCAATATCACAAAGGAAACAGACCTTAGCCTTTCCTCCCAATGACAAATGAATACTTTGTATGGTTCTTCAAAAGTAAAATAAAGATCACCTTCCCCGTTATTTCTATCATTAGTTAACCCATTCTCCCATGAGCTCATCAACAAGAAATCAACTACACATCATCCTTATACCTTTAGGATTTCTAAGCTCTGCAACAGATAACCACCTGCCGTGAAACCAACAGGTACTCATATCAAGCAACTATAGAGTGATTCACTTGCTCTTTCTTCTATATCTGCTTTATTATTTTTAGTATTTTGCCTTTTTATTCACTCAGTGAACACTGACTGCACCAGCACAATGGCTCAGGCACTGCACTAAGCACACAAAGATACAAAGATGCTTGTGGCTCAGCCCCTCCTTCTCAGGCAAGTTCAGTATCAGCCATGGACAGGAAGTAGCTGCTGCGAGCAAGTATTACTCATTCAACCTAGTATCTGTTGAGCTATTGTGTCCCTACTACTAAAGGCCCAAAGGAATCTCAGGGAATAAAACAAGTAAAGTCCTGTTCTAATACTGCAGAAAACCAGTATAAAGAAATAAATGGATAAAGAGAAGTCAGGAGGTCATTAAGGCTATGAAAAAATGAAAGCTGCTTAGAAGGATAGCATGGGGAACAAAAAGCTTATTTTTGGTGGAAGGGTTGGGAATGACCTCCCTGGAGAGGTGTCCTTTCAGCAGAGACTTGAATGAAGAAAGAAGGTAGGCCAGGTAGATATCTAGAGCCGAAGTATTTGAGGCAGAGGAAGCAAGGGCCCAGGTCCTGAGACGGGACTAGACCTGGCATGTTCAAGGAACTGGAAAGGCTCAGTGTGGCAGGAAATCAGGAAATGTGGGGGAAATGGAGTGGCAGAAGATGTCACAGTGCCACTGTGGCTACTAAAGTAGGGGAAAGCACTGGGCCAAGAGAACTAGTTACTTCATGCTATACTGACCGTTCAAATTCTCCATGGGCTCTGGCTGTGTATTTAAGAGTGTACCCTGTCGGGGCGCCTGGGTGGCTCAGTCAGTTGAGCTTCTGACTGGATTTCAGCTCAGGTCATGATTTCGGTGGAGGTCCTGGGATCAAGCCCCACGTTAGGTTCCGCGGGGAGTCTGAGGATTCTCTTTCTCTCTTCCCTACTCCCCACTCACATACATGCTCTCTTTCACAAATAAGCTTTGAAAAAAAAAAGACTGTACCCCATCTTCCTTATTTCCCCAGGGATCTTTACCAAAGAGGCTGCTGGCAATTAAAATAATCCTAGTTTACCTCTTTACTCCAGGCAATTTGAAGTAGCCATCAGGAATAATACTGGAGACATGGCTCCCATGCTTTCTTAATTTTTTAAAAATATGAAGGAATATAGGAAGGGGGAGAAAGACAGTTTGATGGTGTTAAATACAAAAATCTGGGTTAACACTGAGCTTTTTCCGTAAGTCTCCTCCGTATCAGAGACCGTCAGCCCTGGCTACACATTGGCTTTAACTATGAAGCTTTTTAAAAACACTAAACAACACTCCATTCCAGAACCAGAATCTCAGAGGACTAGGGCAGGGGAGTAGCTGGTCATTTGTTCAGACTTACCCAAGTGATTCTAACTGGGCACTCAGGCTCAGGACCATACCACACTATCTCCCCTGAAGATTTCAGCAACCTGAAGAACAACGGTTTCCAATGCTGGCTGCTGAATTGGTGCACCAGGGAAGTTTTTTGTTGTTTTGTTTTGTTTTGTTTTTTAAGGAAATACTGCTGCCCATCCTGTACCCAAGATGCACAAAAACTCCAGAAAAAAAGAAACTCAGGAGTGGGACTTCACATCAATTTTCACTAAAAGCTCTCCCCGAGATTTCAAGGCACTGGAAGGGCTGAGAACCACTTAAGAGATTTGAGTCTCAATTGCAAATTCTTATCAAAAGCCATACATTATTTCATAATCACAGGACCTTGGTTATTTCAAACTGAAAATATCTAAAATAGGGCACATATTTCTTCTAAAACTTGTTCCCTATTTCTGATATCATATTACATTCTAGTTCTTTACTTCTTAATCCTTCAGTCATCTAATAAGAGGAATGCATGTTTATTATTTTTCAATTCTACCATAAAGGGAAGAAAAACAAAAAGTATAAAATTCCCAACTTTCAAAATATAAATAAATCATTAACATTTCTAACTAGTACCCTAGCCACCACGTTCCCACTTCTCAGACATGACCTCCATTAACAAACACATTATGCATATTTTCCTATATTTTCTTTACATCTTCATTACTTTCAAGATAATATACCATTCTCAACAACATTCTCCAGCCCTCAGTTTCCCATCAGTAACTGAGACACTTGTACTTTTAAGAATTTCTTAATAAGTCTGAGTCCTCAGGGCGCCTGAGTGGCTCAGTTGGTTAAGCGACTGCCTTCGGCTCAGGTCATGATCCCGGAGATCCGGGATCAAGCCCAACATCGGGCTCCCTGCTAGGCAGGAAGCCTGCTTCTCCCTTTCTCGCTCCCCCTCCTTGTGTTCCCTCTCTGGCTGTGTTTCTCTTTGTCAAATAAATAAATAAAATCTTAAAAAAAAAATAGGTCTGAGTCCTCAATTTCTACCACGCCCTCAGTAGCAACTATCCTGTATCTCTTCCCTGTCATCTCTCTGAACATAATCACATGCTTGCTCATCCTCTTCAGTCTATGAATAACTGAATGGCTACAGATAAAATCCAAATATTTTAGCTGCAAAATCAAGTATCCCAAGTATGGCACTAACTTCTTTTTTCAATTCTACCTCTCACTAATATCCTGCATTAACCTTCAACTTTCACTTAGCAATGAGTTCAGCGGCAAGTAAATCGAACATGGAAACAGGAGTTGGTTTTCTCACGTTAAGTCTGGAGGAGCCAGACCTGGCAGTGCCCCAGCAACTCAAGACCTGTGATTTTCTGAGTCTTCTCCTCAGAGTCCCAAAGAATGCTCATTATAACTGTTGCTTCAGCTTTCTTGATTCTCAATGTCCAAAGACAGAGGAGGGAAAGGATAACAGCAGACAAGTCTGTTTCCTCTGACCACAAGATCAGAATCTGCCCAGGAATTTCCGTATGCTTTATTGGTCAGAAATGCATCACACTGATTTATCTAGCTGCAAGGGAGGTTGGCAGAGCAGGTCAGAGAACTGCAAACAGCATCAGGGAACCTCAAGTCAGCAAGCAACATGTGTGGGCTGTACTGGGGGCAGAAACTGACCCGGTGGCTGGACGCTGACCAGCTCTTAAGCATTCTTTTTTTTTTTTTTTAAGATTTTATGGGGCTCGATCCCAGGATGCTGAGATCATGACCTAAGCCCAAGGCAGAGGCTTAACCCTCTGAGCCACCCAGGCGCCCTGCTCTGAAGCATTCTTGTCTATGTGCCTCTGTTTAACATGGAAGGACTATACTTGGCTACAGATGCCTTCCCATCCTCCCCTGTTTTTTCTCCCCTATCATTTCCTCCACCTGTAACACTGCACATATGGTGCAGCCAGTTTATCCCCAATTCTTGTTTTCTCCTGGAGGAAGTGTGTAGCTCCCCATCTGGCCCAGCAGTCTGGTGGTATCCTCAGCTTTTCAAACTGCCTAGCAGTTGCTCATACAAGCCCTCCATATAGACATCCCAACCCCCAAAAATGTTTGGTTTGGTTCTATAAAACCTTTTAATTAATTTGAACAATGGGAAAAGGGAGCCATTTCATTAGATTTTGCTGGACTCTCATTTAGCACAGTAACTATTTTATATATCAAGTATGTGCTAATAAATCTGTTCTAAATTTTGGTAAACATGGATTGATCTTCACGGTTTTGGATCTCTCAACATAACAGACTGCTAGAGTTTTTATAAAAACCTTGTGTACTTGCATAAAAGACCCTTTTGTTATAAAGAACCAATTTTAAGAATGATCATAGCCCAGTATATAATTTTTACTTTTCTGAACTCTGTCCTTAAAATATCTCTAGGACCACCCATAGTGACCCACTGGCCCTGTGAAATCAAGTTAGTTAATGGCAAAGATATAGAACAAGATGTTTTTATGCCAGACGTAGTGCTCTTGTAACTATAACTTGATACTACTAGTTAAGTTACTGGAAACTGAATACAAATGATTAAATTACCAGGTATTCTATTTTAGTAAGCCATTACATCCTTTTGTAAGATGTGACTTATTAATGTTAAGAATAGCAACCCTCTAACTTAAGGATTGCCCCACATGCAGTTTTTCAAAGTAATACACAACTGAATGCCTTCAGGATTTCATCAAGAAGTCTAATTTTGGGGGTGCCTGGGTGGCTCAGTTGGTTAAGCGACTGCCTTCGGCTCAGGTCATGATCCCGGAGACCCGGGATCGAGCCCCACATTGGGCTCCCTGCTTGGCGGAAAGCCTGCTTCTCCCTCTCTCACTCCCCGTGCTTGTATTCCCTCTCTGGCTGTCAAATAAATAAATAAAAATCTTAAAAAAAAAAAAAAAAAAGAAGTCTAATTTTGTTCATTTAAAACAATTTCTGGGGTGCCTGGGTGACTCAGTTAAACATTCGACTCTTGATTTTGGCTCAGATCATGATCTCAGAATGGTGTGATGGAGCCCAAAGAGGGCTCCATGCTGAATGTGGAGACGCTTAAGATCTTCTCTCCCTTTCTCTTTGTCCACCCAGGCAACCCTCCCCCCATATGCATGCTCTCTCTCAAAAAGACAAAACAAAACAAAACTTCTGTAATTCTGGAAACTAAAACTAACAGCTTTTAACCTAAGCTCCAAGAGAAACTACCTAACAATATTAAATCAAACAATCAGTAAACTGAATGAAATTCAAAAATAACCAATATTAGCTGAAGGTTCATGACTGGCTTTGAGTAGATGTGAAATCTAGTTCTAAGGGGGAAAAAATCTTTGGCATAAAAGAAACAAATTTTGCAAACAGTTTTTAATCACTGTTTAGAAACCTTTTTCTGCATTTCCTTTCCAAAGATGGATGAAAACAACAGTATTTGTAAAACAACACTTTCTCTCACATAACTAATCTGTCTCCCTCCGATAATCGTGTTCTCTGATGACTTCAAAGTCAGGGTGTTTCAGGCCATATGCTTGTGGAAGAATTTGGAAGGCCACAATGACTGGATTGTGAAATGACAAGAAATATTGACAAAAACAAAGCATATTAAAAACAACAACTTCCTAACTCAAAACTCATGCTTGGGTAACCATCTGCTCTGAAATGGGGAAGCCCAAAGCAAGCTAATGCAACCTGGTTGCCCTGAGGGCTTGTTATTAGCCAGCATTCAGGCCTCATCTCTTGTTCACCACTCAAAATTGAATCTGTACTTCTCTGCATTGGACACAATACCTAAATGTTTAAAACTTGTCTCTGTATTACAAGTGTATCAGATATCAAATTCAATTTAAGTGCATTTTTCTTACTCCATATGGAAAGCCTGAGGTGCTATGTTCATTATCTTTTAGAGGTATTCTTTCAAAAATCTAATAGAGGGTTGGTGCCTAGGTGGCTCAGTTGGTTGAGGGTGTGGAGGTGGGAGCTGGGTTCTGTTTGTGGATTCTTTCTCCCTTCCCTCTGTCCCTCACCTAGGTTGCTTGTTCACGCTCTCTCAAATAAATAAATAAATCCTTAAAAAAATCAAATCTAATCTAATAGAAAGGTATGAAGGGGAGAATTGTAGATTTGGAATGTCACACTCTATGGAGATCTACAAAGCAGGGGAAAGTGGAAGAAACAGAGAGCTGATCTCTTTGAAACAAAGAAGGCTCTTGAGTCCATAGATTTGGTAGGATTCCCCAGTAATAAGGCATCCCATTTTGGGCCTTGTTGGGAGACTGCATCCTCACTTTAAAATAACTGCATCAAAGTGGGGGAGGGGATGTAAATGAAAACTACCCATGAGAAATTCAAAAGGCAATTTAAAAACACAAATGGAGAAAATAAAGGAAAAAAAAATCTTGCTTTTTGTCAAAAGCAAAAATGGTCCATTGTTTTCCCCCAAAATTATCAACTTCAGTTTTTTTTGCCTCATTACATATGCACTGTGAATATAACCATTACATTTTAATATATAAGTACAAGAATAGAATGTCAGTACATCGCCTTAACTAAAACTTAATATACAGAAATCTAAATTCAACAAATAGATTATTCATATTATGAACTAATTTTTTAAAAGATTTATTTGAGAGAGAGTGAGCGTGTACCAGGAGAGGCACAGAGAGAGAGGGAGGAAGAAACTCCAGCAGATTCCCTGCTTAGCTCTAGCCCAATGCAGGGCTCAAAGGACCCCCACCCCCAACCACCACCATGAGATCATGACCTGAGCTGAAACCAAGAGTCGGATGCTCAATGAATGGACGGTGACACCAAGGGACCCCAACATTATGAATTAATTTTAACTTTGTAAACATTCTCTATGTATAAAAATATAAAGGCCTTTTGGAAAAAAAAATCACATTTGTCTATATACCCTTTGAGGAATATACCTACTGTATAAAATTACCCAGAGAGATTATCAAATAGTCTGTTTTATCTCATTCTCTCTAGAATCCATATCTCATCTAGGTCCCCAGAATGTATTAGAACTTGGTCTTCATAAACTAATGAGTAGGTTAGATCAGCTATAAGGCTATAGGGGATATTATCTTTAAAGGATCACGAAGATTACGGACAAATAAAACTCAAAAACTTATTCTAGTAAGGAAATTACTATATTCTTATTATCTATCTATCTATCTACCTATCTATCATCTATCTCCTTTTTTAATCCTGAGAGCACTGACCTTATCTTGAATTTATCCTCAGATCTCCAAAGCTACCACACAGTAAGAGCTGGGTGTGTGGGAAATTGATGAGTCAAGTTTCCACTCCCTCTCTGAACTCTGCCAGGATGTGAGATCATTAGGACACTCTGTGCTATGGATGACAATTGACAGTGACTGAAACAGGCAGGAGAGTATAGGCAAAGCAAAGCAAAACCCTCCCTGGTTGGTGGGAAGTGGTGCGGTGCGCTGGAGATAATGATTCAGAGAGAAAATAATAATATACCCTATATTTGTATTTTTATGATTTTCAAAGTGCTTTTACAAGATTCTTTTTCATTTGCTCCTCATCAGTCAGCTGGGAAGTTATGAGATTACTTAACACATAAACCCCGTAATTCAGAGAGAAAGTAAGGAACTACAGCACATTTAATTTAAAATAGAAATGTTAGGTGTTGCTTTAAAGAGAAAAATTATAAGTGTAACTTTTTCCACTAGTGAAGGGTTATACTTATTTATACAATCAAATAAACCTCTAGGTCAATATTTACAAATTAATTGTTTTCCAAGAAAAATTTATGATTCATGAAATGAAATAATTAACTGCCAGGTAATTTTAGATGTGAAGGTATTACTGCTCCCCAAATGATCCCTCCCCAGAATGGAATTTTAAATGTATGGCAGCGTATCTAAATTACTGTATGACCCACAGGTGAAAATTGTCTCAACAACAAATAGATTTATTCAGCTGATTGATGTTTTACTTAACCTCTGGCAAATAACTTACCTTGAAAGTCCCCACCACCTCCTTCGATCCAGCTTCTCCAGTACATTCAGGGGAACATCCCTTATTGCAGTCCTTAAAGAAGAATTAAATTCATTAAGCAAAGCCAAGTGGGTAACTGTGGCCTGGGGTAATTAGTATCACTCACCATCACACCGCGGGCTCCGCTCAGGTACCCAAGCAAACAGGAAAAGCAGGATCAAGCACCCAGGCACCAGCCCCAAAGGAGAGGGTCCTGGTAGTGGTCTCCTTCCCTTTCTACCCTTATGGGCGATGCAGCTGTTCTCGTCCTCCACCGCTGGCTTAGGGCGGACTGGTTAAATTCCAGGGTCGCCCTACAGAGCCAGGTTCACCAGCAATAACAAGAAGGTAATTGTCCTCCCTGTATCCGAGTAAATAGTCTAGACTAGGGTTTTAAGCCATTTATAGAAAAACCTCCTGGGCGCGCTCAGCCTCGTGGTCTTGTCAATCACTGGCGCACAATAGCAAGACTGGAAAGGGATGGGGACGAGAACGAACCATTTTCTCCAAGGGCAGGGTGCCGCAATGCAGGCGCTTGGACACAGGTTAAGGACAAAACCTCAGGGAATTCGGCAGTATTTAAAACATACTTAAGGACACAATGCAAGTGGGACGAACTGGGGAAAGGCGCAGCCTGTTAAAAATAAAACAAAACAAAATAAAAAATAAAAAAGCCTAATCTGCTAAATAGCTAAGTGCGAGAGAGGGAAAAAACCGGGGGGAGGGAGGATCCAAGGAGGCAGAAGGCTGCGGTCAAAATATTTTGGGGTGGCGAAAGCATGCAGGATGCGGCTGTCAGTTCTGGCCGCCCAGAAATTCCGCTTCCCTCGCCTCCCCCAAAGAGGCTTCCATGGCGACCCTCACGTTCTCAGGGGCTGTCCGCGCCGCGCTCCAGAGCGGGTGTTAGACCTGGCGGACAGGGCCCTTTCCAAAGTGGAGTTCGCTGGTTGGAGGTCTAAATTTCGGTTAGGGTTGGGGAAGGAGGAAACGCCTGGGTGGAAACGGAACAACGCCGCGCGGCAAAGCAGGATGGTGCAGGAAACGCCAGCAATGCGCGCGACCAGGCCGCCTGGCTTCCGAGACCCCGGGTCCAATCCGCCCCCCTTCCACAAACTCCCGGGTTCGGGTACCTGGCGGGCGAGGGCCGCAGCGGCGCGGGTCAGGCTGGCCATGGGGAGGCTCCGGGAGCGCGGGGCTGCGGAGGGCGGCGGCGGCACGCAGCGCGCGGCTGGACGCGAAAGCGGACGGCGCGGCCAAGCCCCCGCGCACCGACTGTGCGGCGCGGGCTGCCACCGCCGGGGGCCCGGCGCCAGGGCCAGGCGCAGGGAACGACGCAGTCCCTCCAGCATCCCTGGAGGAGGAGCCTCCACCCGTCCGGTCCTTCTCGCTCTCAAGTGGGTAGAACCAAAGCCCTGGTCCCCGCCACCTGGTTCCGGGCTGGGGCACTGGAATGCGCCCCGCAGGCGAGCGCCTTTCCAAATGCAGGCACTTCTTGAGCATCCTTATTTACCAAACAACCCCTGGGTGAGCGGCCCGGAAAAGCCCCCCGGCCGAGACGGAGGCAACCTTGGGGAAATTAATTTACATTAGGGGAGCGTTTCCTTGCACAAACCGACTAAAGGCAGTTTGCAGCCCAGGACTGGCAGGTGTGCACGGGCTCTCATCTGCCACCAACCCCCACGCGCAAACGGATGAAGAAGAACGTGAATCTGGGTTTTATATTTCTTTGCGCCACCTACTCAAGTCGGATTTGTTGCGGGGTGTTTCAGGGCTTCCAGGCTCACATCTCTACGAGCTCTTTCTGCCCACAGACCTCGGTGCTACTTAGACCCACCCATCCTATTCTGTGTTTTCAGGCAAAATAGGCTAGCAAGAGCTCCCCAATCCAACTGACAGTTTTCTGATGTAAACGAGAGCTGATAATGCGGCCTTTGAAAGGGAAAAGGAAGCTACTACCTCCTCTGCTGTGTCCTCCCAGGGCAACCTCAGCCTAAGTTATGAGCTTTGCTGGGCTTCAAAATTAATAGGAAGTGGTGACGTGGGCTGACTTGCTCTTGGAAAGGGGGAGGGCCGATCATTATGGGTAAGTGTGGTTAAATCTGGTCTGGTTTTAGAATTGATTTCATACGGCCGTAAGGACAACATAGCTCTAATCTTATCAACTCAGAAGACAACATTTCGTCTCTCCTTTCCTCCCTTTCATAAAAGACAAAGAAAAGCCTCTTACGAAGCTGCAAAGACCATATAACCCAGGCAGTTCACAGGTCCCTAGAAACCAATCTCTGAAGAAATTAAATTAAATCAAATTTTTAAAAAAAGTAAAGACTAAGTAAAACTCCATAGCTACTGTTTTCCAACCTTGTCCCCATGCCTAAAAATAAGAAACCCTTACTTGAAGAATTATTAATAATTGATTTGCATTCAAAAGCTTGATTTAACTGACTACACCAGATGTGCATTAAAAGCCCGTTATTGGGGGCGCCTGGTGGCTCAGTCATTAAGCATCTGCCTTTGGCTCAGGTCATGAACCTGGAGTCCCGGGATGGAGCCCCGCATGAGGCTCCATGGGGCTCCCTGCTTGGCAGGAAGCATGCTTCTCCCTCTCTCATGCCCCCAGTTTGTGTTCCTTCTCTAGCTGTGTTTCTGTCAAATAAATAAATAAAAATCTTAAAAAAAAAAAAAAGCCTGTCATTGTTTTAAAGGTAGATACTACACAGCTGCAATTTTCTTGCTATTTTAAATGTTACTTGTAAATCCTTGCTTTTCAGTCAAGAAAGTATAACACAAGAATGAGGTTATTAAAGAATTACAACACCACTTACACCTCTCATCTCTTAAGAGCCAAACTCTGTGCAAGCGCATCTATATTAACTGCTTCTATTTCTTCCCACTTCAAGTGGCTGCAATTTGACTTCTGTCCAATTACTCCACCTGAACAAGGTCCCAATAGCCTTCATTTTGCTTAGCTCAATAGTTTTTCTTCCTGTGCATTTTCGTGGCTGACCCTATGTGGTGATGGCTCTCAAATACCTATTTTTTCAGTCCGCTGCTTTCCTGAGCAGTTGGTACTTACAGCCAAAAAATCTAAGATATTTATCATGTCTGTAACATTTGTGAAGGTGAAGACACTGGGCTGGGTGCTGGGATGCGGTGTGAGCCTACCTCCATCCCATTATCATGCACAGCCACATAGAAAAATGTTACTTTGTTAAAAAGCATCAATAAATCTTACAAATGTAAAATTGCAAAAGTAACAAGTGCCATCTGTGTTTTACCAGCCTCTATTAATGGAATATATTCCGCATGGAAAGGTCTGGAAAGGCTTTCCAGCCGGGGATCCTTACCTACAGACCTGGAGAACAAAACTATTTACTACGAGAAGGGATGAAAAACATCTGGGATGAAAGTGAACTCGAGGAAAGGACATCTCTGAGAAGAGAAGGAACGGGCTGCTTAAAGGAAACAGAGATAGGGCTGGAGTGGAAACAAGTGCAGGGTGCTTGGTTCAGGGGGAGACTGGAATCCTTGGCAGAGAGCCAACCATGCATTGTGACTTATAAAGAGAGGTAAAGGATAATTTCCCTGATAAAGGGAAAAGCATGACTGTCATATACACGTAAAAGGAACTTGTATTACAGTCTGTAGTCTTGTATTAACTCCTATAACAAAGTTACCAAGCAAATGTTAACACTTGTTAGAAGAACAGACGTATTACAGACGTATTTCTGAGTCAGAAACAATGACATGAATTTGCAAGGGACATAAAACTGGGTTCTTCCACAGTTGGGAAGCTAAATTAACTGAACCCTGACCTTCAGAATTTATTTCATGTGTATAGACAAGAATTATTTTGCCTTCCTGTTATCTGCAGAGTAATTAAAAAAACAATAAGACAACATAAAAACACAATGAAAAAACTGATGGGAATCCTAAGAACAAGAAAGGCCATAGCTAGGTTAGGTTAGGTGGGAAATGGAGGTGAGGGTGGACAAGATTCAAAGTGCAATCTGGCTGCAGTTTGAAGACTGGAGGAGGGTCTGGAAGTGAGATGAACTTATGAGAAAGCTATTACAGAACCCACATAAATGATGATCCTATTAATAAGATGGACTTTGCAGGTGGTAGGTGATCCAGAAGAAGAGAAGCAGTCAGTTTCAATAATGTTTTGATAGAATAGACAAGGATATAGAATAGGAAGAGGGAGAGAGAAGTGCCAAAGGAGGGCTCCTTTGATTCTGGCTTGCTCTTCTGGTTGGTGATACTCGCCAAGAAAAATGGAACACTGAAAGCCGATGTGTTTTGAGGGAACATGCAGGAATCTGGTTTGCGGCATATTGAGTTTGGGGTCATCTCTGAGACTGCCTGGTAGAGCCTGTCTGAAGTTCAAATGAGAGGTCTGGTTTAGAAGTCAACATCTGATGAGTCTCTGGCATGGAGGTGGTAACTAAACCTATGGGTGTGCGTGAGAATGTTGCACCTGTGCCTCTGTGAATGGGACAACAGCAACACTTCATGTTTGCTGACTGGGATGGAGTATCGTAACACATGTATCATATAAAAATTATTTAGAGCATTGTCTAGTGTTAATACCTCAATAAATGAAAGTAATGATCATTTATCCCAGTTGGCATTTTCTTAAAGGGCCAGATAGGGAACATTTTAGCCTTTAGGGCTATGGGTCTTGCAGCAATTTACCTCACTCTAATTTGATTACATCTGAAAAGACCCTAATTTCAAATCAGATCACATACACAGGTAGTTTAGGATTTCAACACATCATTTGAGGGGATTCAATTCAACCCATAAGTTAACTAACTTTATTTGAAATATAATGATATGATATCCTAATGTCATATTTTCTACTTTGAACAATAATTTTACCAATAAAATGAATTGATTTTCAAAACAAAAACAAAAATACATGACTTTCATACAATGATATTCTATTAGGATTTTAGGATTTTATGGGACCAGATTTCTTTTTTTTTTTTTTTTTTTAAGATTTTATTTATTTATTGACAGAGAGAAACACAGCGAGAGAGGGAACACAAGCTGGGGGAGTGAGAGAGGGAGAAGCAGGCTTCCCACCAAGCAGGGAGACCGATGTGGGGTTTGATCCCGAGTCTCCAGGATCATGACCTGAGCCGAAGGCAGTCACTTAACCAACTGAGCCACCCAGGCGCCCCAGGACCAGATTCTTAATAAAATTTACTTACTATCTACAAAAGATCAATCACAAAAGCAGAAAAGCATAGCTCTAGATATTTTCCTTCCCTTTCTCACCCCACTCAGTAAGTCACCAATCCACATTGATACTTCTGCCTGTAGGAGCATCCTTCCTTGATGGTCCTCACCTGATGATGGCCTCCCTGGTGGTCCCCTGGCCCCATCCTTGATCTTCAACCTTCTCCTCTGATACATCCTCCATGCTGTCATCTGAGTGCTTGCTCAGAAAAGCTTTTTCTAAACCAGTCACTCCCCAACTCAAAACCATAATAATATCTGCTACTGATCCAGACAGTTAGGATATTTTGGGCACTCTGGGTACACATTTTTTATCCAATATTCAAAAGTGTCCCTGCCCCCACCCCATAGATTCTATTTTCTCAATTGTCAGAGACATCAGCTAAATTTCCCAAGATCAAACAGTCAAGTCAGTCTGACCACAAGGCATGCGATCTTACCTATAATTGAGTTATTTCAATAGTCCAAATTTTATGATTATATACCCCATCAGAAAAAAGTTAGCATTTGTGGCATTTATTTTTCAAGAATGGCCATAATCTTATCTGCCATTATATATGCTCTTCTGCCCAACCCTATCACGAGGTGGTTTATCTTCTCTGCCCTTCTGAATCTCGGTAGGGCCTGTGACTGTTTGGGCCAATAGAATATGGCACAAATGTAGAAGTAACACTGTTCCATTTTTAGAGGCCTACCCTCACTGGCCTGGTAGCTTCTGCTTCCTTTCTCTTGGAAGGCATCTGGGTCTCCCCTCTTTGGAACCCAGACACCAATCTCTAAAAAGCTCAAATCCCCTTGGAGAGGCCATGTGTGGGCTCACTAGCCAACAACCCAGGTGAGCTCCCAGCCAACATCCAGCGCCCACTGCCAGCATTGTGAGTGTCTATCTTGAACATCCAGCCCCGTAAAGCTTATAGAAGACTGACTGAAACCACATAAGAACCCCAGGTGGGGGGCGCCTGGGTTGCTCAGAGAGTTAAGCCTCTGCCTTCGGCTCAGGTCAAGATCTCGGGGTCCTGGGATGGAGTCCTGTATCAGGCTCTCTGCTCAGCAGGGAGCCTGCTTCCTCCTCTCTCTCTGCCTGCCTCTCTGCCTATTTGTGATCTCTCTCTCTGCCAAATAAATAAATAAAATCTTAAAAAAAAAAAAAAAAAAGAACCCCCAGGTGAAAAGTACCTTGTTGAGCCTAGACAACAGTACATTGCAGTTTGAAGCCACAAAGCTTTGCATTTTTTGGTTCTACAGCAACTTTCCCCAAAGTAGCACACAAGCCTAACATGTTTGCTTAGTTATTTATGACAATAACCTAATACATAATAAGTCCTACACACAAACAGAAGTAAAAAAGATAACATAATCATGAAATAATTCATATTTTAAAATGTCTTCCAAATTACGTTTGTTTTCTTATACCTTCCTTGGCTAAAGGCCCAATATAGACAAGACCCAAGTAATCGTTAATGACAATAGATAGGAATCCCTTTTAAACAATCTTCTTAATGATACTAAAATTCTGTGGCCCACTGCTTATCAGTTCTGATGAAATCATTAATTTTTTAAAAAAGATTTCTATTTATTTGAAAGAGAGAGACACAGTGAGAGGGGGAACACAAGCAGGGGGAGTGGGAGAGCGAGAAGCAGGCTTCACTGAGCAGGGAGTCCGATGTAGGGCTTGATCCTGGGACCCTGGGATCATGACCTGAGCCGAAGGCAGATACTTTAAGACTGAGCCACCCAGGTGCCCCTAAATCATTAATATTTTCATCTTGGAACATGAATGATGGAGAGCTTGTAATAAGAACTAAAAAAAAGTATTCACTGTCTTATTTTTGTTAGATCCTTGTCTTTACATCACCAATATTTTCTTTGTTCTGATTTTATGCTTTTAATTTTTTGTTTGTGTCTGTTTTGTTTGCAGAAATCTTTTAAAGCCAGTACTCCCTTTTGCAAGGATTATCAACTAATACTGGTTGGCATAATCTGTAAATCTTCTTAACCGAGCTCACATAAATTGCCACAATCACAGCCCGCTGCAAGAGGGCATATGGAGCAGGCCGCACAGGTAGCCCCTTGGGAGCGGTGAAACTGCCCCTCCGCTTCCCGAGAAAGTTCAGGACAGAGTGATCATGTAGACGGAGCAGAGGGTGCCCAGGTCAACCCATGTGAGTTCAATACAAGTAAGTTTTCTGACGTAGTAAACAAAACACATATAATCAATGCTTCTGACCCCTAGTGTTCGTTGTTGCACAACCTGGGTGCACACACTCCACTTTGAAACCACTGGGCTCAAGATGCACAGTGCTGACCTCAGCTTATTTGTGGGGCTCTGCACCTTCGGGAGCTGCCTGTCGGGATTCTTTATCTCTTCCCCTCACCCTCATTTGCACTTCCCATTTTCCTCTATACACAGAAGAAACCCTCAGGATGGCAAATCCCTAGGTTATCTTGCAGTAGCCTAAAGAGAAGTGACAGATGGACAGAGAGGAGCAGACACCTGACGATTCCCAATAGAACCTAGACTGGAAATAAGTAAGCTTTTAATTTTGCTTTTTACCGAAATAGAATCGCAATATGAACTCTGAAATGGAGAAATTAATCGTAATTAAATGAGGTTGGTTTTTTTTTAAAACCCAGAGTATTATATCCTGGATTGCTTTAGAGAACATTTTGTTTTACAACAGTACGTACGGAGCTGTTTTGTTGGTAAGAGTCTAGGTTAATCTACTTGGAGGAAATTAACAGCAAAAAGAAAAGGCTCTGGGCTAAAACCCAGATATATTAAGTTGTACTCATGATGGTTAAGTGCATTATTTACAGTAGAATCCATAGTATACGACCACTAAGATAAACTAGTTTTAATTATGTGGTAAATAGGGTGAAAAATTAGATGTGGTTGATGATTCAACACTGAGCAAAAGAAAAGCACAAAGGAAAATTTGGTATTTGGGGATATAGTAATCTTTTGGAAAAAGTTAATGAAAATGCTTTTCCTGGGGCACCTGGGTGGCTCAGTCGATTAAGCATCTACCTTCAGCTCAGGTCATGATCCCAGAGTCCTGGGATTGAGCCCCATGTCAGGCTCCCTTCTCAGTGGGAGGGCTGCTTCTCCCCCAGCCCACTCTCCCCCTGCTTGTGTTCTCAGTTAAATGAATACATAATATCTTTAAAAAAGAAAGAAAAAAAGGAAGAAAGAAAGAAAGAAAAGAAAGAAAAGACAGAAAGAAAAGACAGAAAGAAAGAAAGAAAGAAAGAAAGAAAGAGAAAGAAAATACTTTTCCTGTGAGTGTAATACATGTTCAAGAAAATATAAAATATTACCTTCTCTTAGCTAGGTCCCTTTTGCTCTTAGATATACCCTTCTCCATTGGCAGTAAACAGAGCACTTAACACCTCTTTGAGAACATTCTAAGTGTGCAACAGAGATACAGATGGGAGAAAAGTCTATCAAGCCCCCTCCTGCTGACAGTAGGAGGGCACACCTCATTTGTCATTCCCGGTCTGCTTTTTTTTATGAACATCAAAAACTCTAATTTTAATATGGAGAGATAAGGCATGGAAGCCTGCCATGTGTCTGTCACCTGGATGAAAAAAGGACCCGCCCTCTTCAGTGTTCCTCTTCAGCCCTGAGATTCACAAACCAGAATCAAGGCATGGAAGAGGGGAGATTTTTAATCAAAATGGCATTGCTCCTGCTGCTTCGATCTTTAACAAGTCTGAATGGAGAGTCTGAATGGAGACTACGGCAATGCACACCCAAACTTCTGGTTTCTAATGCCACCCTCCACCCGACTGCAGAGAAGCAGCAGTGAGACAGACAGGAAGCCTGACAGTGGGTTTATGGTGATTTCATTAGAGAAGGTTTTGCTGAGACAATAATATGAACCACCCATTTCTTTATGCTCTGGTGGCTTGCTGGATAATTTGGACTGAATGAAGGAAACACTTTTCCTTTGTAGACTGGAAGAAGGGCCATTATGCAATGGGAGGTGGCAAAGAGAACAGCAAGATGCTTGCCCTTGGATGTTTTCCTGCAGGCATGGCTGGGAAAGACTTAAAGAAGGTTAGGAATCTGGAAGGTGATCGGCTTCCTAACTTGCATCCTTGGTATTTTGCTTTGAGATGTCATCCTGCACCCCCGGGCCTATGACTTGAGGTTGGACATGCTAGGTTAGCCTTACACTTGCTAGAGAAGTTATAATACTTTTGATTTCTGCCCTGCTTACTTGATTTGTGTACCAGTCTTTGCCTGTCTGAGCAGTGACTTCATTTTCTTTCGTTTTTTTCTTTTAAGATTTTATTTATTGGAAAGAGCGAGCACATGAGCAGGGTTGTGGGGTTGGAGCAGAGGGAGAGGGAGAAGTAGACTCCCCGCTGAGCAGGGAGCCCCATGCGGGGCTGGATCCCAGGACTCTGAGATGACCTGAGCCTGAAGGCAGACACTTTACTAACTGGGCCAGCCAGGCACCACCAGTCTTTTGGACTTCCAGTACTTAGTACACAACCAGGCAAGTGTGCGAACCTCAGAAAGTATTTTCTGAATAAACTATTTGAATATATAAATCCACCACGTTTTTGTTTAAAATAAAAATTGATATGATGGATGTTACTAAACTTATTTGTTAGCTAAACTAATCGACCCCCAAAAACTGACAGACAAGCTGACCTGTTCCACACATACACACGGGAAGAGAGGGAGCGTGAGAGCAAAAAACTGATACCTATATATAAACTCTGTGTGTTAGGCATAGAAGAATCAAAAATAGATTTTCAGCGAGCTGATTTATTCAGGCTCTATGCCATAGAGATATTGAACCCTACTTACTAAAACTGCCTTTATCTATTAACTAGACATTTTGCTAAGCCCTTCTAACTTCTGTGTAGTTAATTATTAGTCAAAAATTAGTTTAAAAATAGTTTAAAAGTTAAAAATTTCCTTGGAAATTTTTTCTGAATCTTATTAAGCCATGAGTCCTGAGTTCATTACAAGACTTTGTTTCAAGCTCCAGCTCCATTATCTAGTCAATATGTGACCTTGATGTCTCTAAACCTCTCATTTATATCTCCACACCTCAGCTACCTTCTCTGTAGGGGTAAAAATGAACTACGTAAGTGAGAGCATTTTGCAAACCATTGGATAGAATATGTCACAGCTGTCTCTTCATTCTAACCAGGCTATCAAGCTTATAAAGAGACCCTATCACACAGCAGTGAAGCACACAGACTGGACTGACATCGCCAGACTTCACAGTTTGGCAAGCTTGGTCTAGTCATTGCACTCTCTGTACCTCCATTTGTCCATTTGTGAAATGCTATTCATGAAGACTGAATGGGAAATTCACATACTGCTCATGCCTGCCCCCAGTGAATTTTCGATTTATGTTAGTGATGATTAATAATTATAATGAAGATTCATCAATATGATTCGGAAGGTATTTAGAGAAAATGTGGCATCTGTGAAACTGCAATTATTTATAATTTTAGAGAGAAGAAAGGCTCCATAGATACTTCACTTCTCTATAAACCACACCCTGTGGTGTGGCTTCCTTAGAACCCTCCTGTCTGGCTGACAAGTGGTGGTTCGACCTTACATGCTCCATAAATCCTCTTGGCGAACTGACCACTCCACGTGGCCAGAATTTCTTCTATTGTCCTAGGTGGGCCACTGTTTCTTTCTTTCTCTTTTTTCTTTTTTTAAGCCTTTCTTCAGATTACTGGAGCAATTTTCTACTGGAGATTCTTCACTGTTTGGATCTGGTACAGTCCTCAAGTGACTTCAAACTCACTTCCTCAAAAAGTCTGGTTAAGGGGAGCCCAGGTGGCTCAGTCATTAAGCCTCTACTTTCGGCTCAGGTC
>PITA01004171.1:66789-110966 GCA_004023965.1 Spilogale gracilis
CTGGAGATTCTTCACTGTTTGGATCTGGTACAGTCCTCAAGTGACTTCAAACTCACTTCCTCAAAAAGTCTGGTTAAGGGGAGCCCAGGTGGCTCAGTCATTAAGCCTCTACTTTCGGCTCAGGTCATGATCCCGGAGACCGGGGATCAAGCCCCACATCGGGCTCCCTGCTCAGCAGGAAAGCCTTTTCTCCCTCTCTCACTCCCTCTGCTTGTGTTCCCTCTCCGGCTGTGTTTCTCTCTGTCAAATAAATAAATAAAATCCAAAGAAACACAGCCGGAGAGGGAACACAAGCAGAGGGACTGAAAGAGGGAGAAGCAGGCTTCCCGCCAAGCAGGAAGCCCGATGTGGGGCTCCATCCTGGGTCTCCAGGATCATGACCTGAGCCAAAAGTAGTCGCTCAACCAACTGAGCCACCCAGGCGCCCCTAAATCAAATCTTTTTTTAAAAAGTCTATTTAACATATTTCTCTACTTTAAAAATTGGTAGGAAGCTCTTTCTCCTTAATGGTGAGGGCAAACATTTTCCCCCCACTATAAGTAAGCACCATAGATGACAGTCTCAATTTACAAAACAGATATAAGGCTTCTACTGTGCAAAAGTTAAATAGCAATTCACCGTGTGCATTTGAATGAAAGTAAAAGCAGAAATTATGACTTTAAAATAATGCAATAAGGGGCACCTGGGTGGCTCAGGGCATGATCCTGGAGTCCCAGGATCTAGTCCCACATGGGGCTCCCAGCTCCGTGGGGAGTCTGCTTCTCCCTCTGACCTTCTCCCTTCTCATGCGCTCTCTCACTTTCTCTCTCTCAAATAAATACAATCTTTTTTAAAAAAGTTTTAAAATAATGCAATCATTTACTGTGTAAAAAAAAGGCTCAACAGTAAAGAACAGTACCTCTCTCTACCAGTCTATCTTCTGCCATTAAAAAAAAAAAAAAGACAGTTTTAAAAGTGTTAGCATATGGGTGTTTTATGCTTACTGGGTGCTTTTTGCTGTGATAATTCCAGCTACTTCAAATCATCAGAATAATAGCCTCTTGGTCATAAATTATTTCTGACCAAATAAAATAGCCCACAATGGGTCTACATTGCCATTTGGCATCACCATACAGCTCTTTAAAGCACGCAGCAGTGCAAAGGAAGTGCGGTTTAGTCATAGGAAGTTGGGCATACACAGAAGATAACGGGGATTCTGGAAGCGGATTCTAGCCCTCTGGGTCCTGACACAGAAAAAAAGGAGCAGTGAAGGGAGTGATTCAGCGCGCTGCCCAGATGGCTGGCCGACAAGGGAGGGCTGGCCAGTTTCAATCTAAAGCCTCCGGTCTCCCTGCATCGTGTTTCACCCAGGTAGGCATGAAAGGACAGTTTTCAAGGATGGAGGACTTTTTCAGTATGAGGCTGTTCTAAATCTGGAACCCCACACCCAAGAGCCAAGAGCCTCTGGGATTCGGCCCTGAGTCAGTATGATTTGTACCCTCTGTCAGCTTTCACACAGTGTGGTGCTTGTGGTGTGGAGGCGATGTTCCACACCAGTGGGAAAGCGTTCTCTGGGCTTTGCTTTCTTCATCCTAAGAGATATCACTTCCCTGAGAGATCTTTGGATTATTTAATGAGATATTCAGCAGCATTCCCTCTACCTCAACACAGCCAATGGATAAACTTTGTAAGAAATACAATTGTAGGGGCACCTGGATGGCTCAGTGTGTTAAGTGTCTGCCTTTAGCTCAGATCAGGATCCCAGGGTCCTAGGATCAAGCCCGGCATTGGGCTCCCTGCTCAGGGCAGAGCCTGCTTCTCCCTCTCCCTCTGTTTCTCCCCCCACTCATGCTCTTTCTTTTTCTAAGTAAATAAATAAAACCTTAAAAAAAGAAATATAATTATACAGGGAGTGGATTTATGCTATGTCTTTGGCACATTTTGTTTTAATAGCTCCTATTAGTGACAACTTGAGAACCTGCGAACTTTCTCTCTAAATCCATTCCATGCCCCTTCCTCACTTCTGTAACCTTCTGCCATGAATGTAGTGTGTTTACAGATTGCCAAGGATATATCAAAGGAAAGCATGAAGAGAAGAGGGGGGGAAAGAAAAGGAAAACTCTCTTAGTGCATCTGGGCTGCTATAACAGAATACACAGACCAAAAGCTTATAAACAGCAGAAATTTCTTTCTCACAGTTCTCAAGTCTGGAAATCCAGAATTATAGCGACATCCTGGCTGATAAGGGTCCTCTTTTGTGTTATGGACTTCTCAGTGTCCATGATGAAAGGGACAGGGGATCTATCTGTCTACAGCCTCTTTCATAAAGCATTAATCCTGGTCATGAAGGATTAGTCATTTCCCAAAGGCCCCACCTCCTAATACCATACCCTTTAGGGGTGACATTCGACATGGGATTTCTTTGGGAGGGATACATGGTCTGAACACCATAAAATAAGTCCCAAATTATTTAATACTGGTTAGGTAGTGAACACACACATTTTAGTAAGGGAAGCAGGAGTCCTTATAAATTGGCTTGTGCTCCTGTTGTTCACATTAAGTGAGTCATCAAAGATTTGAGAGTTAATTCATTTGTAGGTCAGGGTTACCTGAAAAAAGGCATAAGCATATACCGACAAACACAAGATGCTCTTTTGAACAGTTAACATGCTCCATTATAACAACCACCCTCTATCAGACGCAGCCTCCGTCGGGCCCTTAGTTCCACACACATTTTATACTCATGACACTGTAAGGTACATATGATTCCTAAAAACCCTATTTCATAGATGAGACCATCGGAAGAGATTTAATGATCTCCTGACTCACAGGACTCGGAGCTCACAGCTATGAATTATTACAGGATAAAAAAGAACACACGGCAAAGGGAAAAAGCACATTGGAGAAAGTTCAGAGGAAGCCAGACACAAGTGTTCAAGAGTCCAAATATATAAACACAATGTATATAAAATACATATAATTACGCATATAAAAACTTCTCACTCATCTGTAAAATGTAAGACAGAATAATCAAAAATCACAGTCTCCAAACCCCATCTATTTCAACTCCAAGTTATAAATTTCATCCCCTTATTAAAATTCTTTTTTTAAAAAGATTTTTATTTATTTATTTGACAGAGAGACACAGCTAGAGATGGCACACAAGCAGGGGGAGTGGGAGAGGAAGAAGCAGGCTTCCCGCTGAGCAGGCAGCCCGATGTGGGGCTCGATCCAGGAACTCTGGGACCATGACCTGAGCTGAAGGCAGATGCTTAACGACTGAGTCACCCAGGTGCCCCCCACCCCCGCCCTTACAAAATTCTTATCTGAAACAACAGTCATTCACTTTGAGTTAAATTTCATCTCTTTGATGATCACGAAATGACTAAAAATGCCGTTGTAGGGGAAAAAAAGAAGAGAGTTCAAGGTGATCTATATAGACAAATAAGTAGCAGTACTGGAAACACTGAAAATGTTACTATTTCTCCATAAAATATTTGCTGGGATTCCAGTTAAATGTGGCAGACGGAACACAAGAGCCTTCTTCACATCTTTTCAGAAATTCACTGAAGCAGCAATATTTCTTAAAGCTTAATCCACAGGGAAAAGAGAATGGGAAACAAGGCAACATCAATGACTGACTTCAACACATTTTGGAAGGCAGAAAGGTGATGGTGGGGACAAGTAACTCCATAAAGACTGGAACCATACTGCCCAAAGAAGGAGATATGGATGAAAAGCTGATTTCTCTCACAGAATCTCGGAAACGCTCAGAAAACAGGCACGAGGGATTTTAAAAGATGCGGCAGAAGGAGGGAGTTTTGAGGAAAATCTGTACAACCACTTCTTAAACAGCAGTAAGTTGAGAAAGTGCAATCAGGAAGTTTTATTTTTCCCCTTCAAACGCACTTTTGAATCTACTTCCTCAATGAAGGGATCAGGCTGAGCCAATTGTGTTTCCAGTCATAGTCATGTTTAGATATCTTAAATATTAGTGTCACAACCTTGTTTTCAAGTATGTCAAAGACCAGCCTGATCTGAAAGAAAATGTTCATCTCCTATTGCAACTGAAAGCTGTTTTTCTCTGAGTGATCCCCACCCCACCCCACCCCATTCACCCCCCAGCAAGATCGGGATGGGTAGGTCCAGCTGGAATGGTTTTCTCTTCCACCTTCCTTATTCTACTTCCTCTCCAGGCCCAGCTGCTGCTTCCGGATTCCCCCAGGATCATGTTTGGACCATGAGTAAGAGAAAATGGGAAAGCCCTTATTTATCTGGGCATTATAAATCTGGCATTCCCCTCCCCTTCAGAGGCAAATGCTCAAATGCTGCTTTTTTTTTTAAGCATCATTAAGTATTTATGGGTTCTTCTTCCCTCACCCCCACCACCAGAGAAGGTCGCTGCCCTGCAGTTCCTTACTGCATGATGCATGACCTGCCTCACCTCTCATGATGCCCCTTCAGCTCCAGCTCTGACATTATGCCCTGTACAGCCTCTGCTAGCTGGGCTCTCCATGCCCCAGCAAGCAGCCTTCTTGGACAGGGTCCTAGCTAGGTGATCCCAATACAGCTCCTTTCTTCAATGTCCACAAAGCTCATGGGGCTGACAAACCCTTTCTTGACTGTCCCATCATAGGCAGCATCAGCCATCACTTTGACTGTCCCAGGGGAGAGTCAGAGCCTGGTATTTCCCCCCATACCACTAGGGCAGGCAACACAAATCAAGTGCTTTCAAGAGTCTCCAGGCTCCACTCCCAGACCTTTAAGGCAAAGGAACCTAACATTCCCCTCACAAAGTGTTTGGTGAGTATTGTGTTGGAGAGACAGGAAAAATCCCTCCCTCCTCTGGGGTAAAGAAGGGGAAATGGCAAGCATGCTTGCTTGACCAACATTTTCCCCCCAACCAGTACTCTTCTTCCTTGCCTGCTCAATCTCCAGACTTCTTTTTTTTTTTTTTTTAAGATTTTATTTATTTAATGGAGAGAGGGGGGGAGAGAACAGCAGACAGAAGAAGAGGGAGAGAGCAGGGAGCCTGATATGGGGCTCCATCCCAGGATCTTGGGATCATGACTTGAATAGAAGGCAGACATTTACCTGACTGAGCCACCGAGGCATCCCTCTCCAGACTTTTTTATTTTTTATTTTTGAAGATTTTTATTTATTTATTTGACAGAGACAGGGACAGCGAGAGAGGGAACACAAGCAAGAAGAGTGGGAGGGGGAGAAGCAGACTCCCTGCTGAGCAGGGAGCCTGATGCGGGGCTGGATCCCAGTACCTTGGCATCATGACCTGAGTGGAAGGCAGACACCTAATGACGGAGCCACCCAGGTGCCCCCAGAGTTCTTTTAAATATAAATTAGAGACAAGTAAGGAGTTAAAGGTTGCAGAATTGGTTTTGCTATTGTTTAGAAAATTCTTTGGCTACACCCAACATGTCTGTTTGGAATGTGGAGGTACAAGTCACTCTGTGCTCAGCACCGGGACCTCCACAGAGGCCACTGTCTCATTTGGTATCCCCGTGTCACTCCCAGGCAGTTCACATACACCTACCTCGGGGTCTCTACACCTGACCCCACAGGGTAACTACCCCTTCCAGATTCCAGCAAGAAATGGGAGGTGTGTCCACCAGGGACATGAGCACAAAAGAGCCAGGTCCAAAGGAATCTAAACACTTAAAACACACCTAATGATGAAAATGATGAAATCTCGGGGTGCCTGGGTGGCTCAGTTGTTAAGCCTCTGCCTTCAGCTCAGGCCATGATCCTAGAGTCCTGGGATCCAGCCCTGCATGGAACTTCCCCCTCAGCAGGAAGCCTGCTTCTCCCTCTCTCACTCCCTCTGCTTGTGTTCCCTCTCTAGCTGTGCTTCTTTCTGCCAAATAAATAAATAAATAAAATCTTCCAAAAAAAAAAAAAAGGAGAAGAAAATCATGAAACCTCCAGTCCCCTACCCCTGTACAACACTGGCAGGAAGTCCTGTGCAGACTGGATCATTCTTCTTGCAAAAACTACATAATACCCTGAGAAAATACCTAAATAAGATTACTTGGGGATGCTCCAGTAAAATGGCTTAGCCACCTCCATGTGATCGTACATGGGAAACAACCAGAGAAGGTGCCAAGCATGCCACAGAGCTTCCTAGAGGATTCTTGATGCCTCATTCTTAAATATAGATTGCTACAAGTCACCAGGTATTTGAGGAAAGCCTATTAACATGAATCCGCACTATGCCCCCATCCCCACCAAAAATCACAGAAACAAAAATGGGTGTGGGGGAGGGGAAATCCAGAGAGCCGAAGAAAACATTTTAATTTTCTCAAATATACAGGAAAGATAGTTCATCCATGAAACAAGAACATGATGTTATTTTTTTAAAAGGAATAATTAGAGGGGCACCTGGGTGGTGCAGTCAGTTAAGCATCTGACTCTTAGTTTTAGCTCAGGTCATGATCTCAAGGTTGTGAGATTGAGCCCCACATTAAGCTCTGTGCTCAGCAAGGAGTCTGCTTAAGACTCTCTCTCGTTCTGCCCCTCCTCCCTGTGTGCAGGCACACACATACACTCTCTCTCTCTCAAATAATTTAAATCTTTTAAAAAATTTTAAAAAGGAATAATTAGAGAATTTTAAAAGCTCCTAGTAATATGAAGGCTAAAATTTTAGGAAAAAAAAGGTTGGAATATAATATTGATGAACTCATCCTGACCCAAAAAACTGGACACAAGACAAGAAAAAAATTAAAAATTAGAGGATGGGGCACCTGGATGGCTCAGCTTCTGCCTTTGGCTCAGGTCATGATCTCAGAAAGTCCCTGCCCAGCAGGGAGTCTGTTTTTCCCTATTCCTCTCCTCCCCTGCTTGTGATTTCCCTCTCTCTCTCACACACACAAATAAGGAAATCCTTAAGAAAAAATTAGAGGATCAGTCATGGAGGTCTAATATCAAACAAATAGAGAAGTCTAAGAACCCAGTAAGTCTCATTTGCTATTCCCTCTGCATAGAACACTCTACCTCAAGATCGCCCTTTAGTTTTTGTGTGTCTATGTGGTACTCAGTTCTTGGCTCAGAGTTCACTTTCTCTGGGAAGATCTCCCTGACCAGGGGAAGATTTCCCAGCTTCCCCTCAACTCCGTCACTTAAATATCATTTCATTCTATTTTCTTCCTATCACACCACTAGCTGAAACATCTGGTACTATATGAGGTACACTGTGATATTTAAGGAGAACTCATTTGGATCAGGCACTTACACTTGCTACTTTATGTAATCCTCACAGCATCTCCATGAGGAAAGTACTATTATTATCACCATTTTTAAGTGGGGAAACTGAGGCACAAATAACATGACAGAGGTCATTCAAGAGCAAAATCAGGACTCCCACCCTGGCAGTGCAGCCCCTCGTCTGTGCTTATAACTACCATTGACCTTTCCCCAAAAGAGCAGTGACTGCCAACTCTTCATCCTCATGGTTTTAAGATCTTCAACAGTGTTGGGGCACCTGGGTGGCTCAGTTGATTGAGCGACTGCCTTCGGCTTGGGTCATGATCCCGGAGACCCGGGATTGAGCCCCACATCGGGCTCCCTACTCAGCGGGAAGCCTGCTTCTCTCTCTCTCACTCCCCCTGCTTGTATTCCCTCTTTGGCTGTGTTTCTCTGTCAAATAAATAAAATCTTAAAAAAAAAAAAAAAGCTCTTCAACAGTGCCTGATGCTCACATGATGGGCACTCTTCAATTATTTGTTCAATAAATGCTTTACAGTATCTGAGATAATCACTACAAGGGAATGGTTAAGAAGGAGGTAAATATTTTGCTCTAAGTCAGTATTTTGGGGCACCTGGATGGCTTCGTTGGTTAAGTGTCTCCCTTTGGCTTAGGTCATGATCCTGGAGTCCCAGGATAGAGCCCTGCATCAGGCTCCCTGCTCAGTGGGGAGTCTGCTTCTCCCTCTACCCCTCCCGCAGGTAATGTGCATGCTTGCTCTAACTCTCTCTCTCAAACAAATAAAATCTTTTTTAAAAAAGCTAATATTTTGCTTGGAAAATCTCAACTATACAACCAGCTTCATCACATACAATTCCCACATAACTATAATACACAATTCCATTAAGCTTTCTTCCACTATATAACAAGGATCCCCTTTCCTTTGTTTCCATGAACATGTTCCTCAATGTTTTCTGAGCCCTCATCAGCAATGCTTTAACTCCATGTTTCTACCAACAGTCTATAACCTTTTAGATATTCTGTAAGATCCCATACATTTTCTCTACCATGTCTCTCACTTCCTTCTAAGTCCTTGCCAGCAGCACCTTTAATTTCCATATTTTGCACAATTTCCATCTATGCAGAACACATACAGTTGCATGGTTGTAAAAGCAATATGTTCCCTTCCCTCAAGAAATGTATGATCTAGTGGGAGAGTCAGACACTAATCCCAAAACCACCATGGTAGTCACACCAATGAATAACTGTAGATTGCTGTAGTGCTCTGAAGACTGGGAATCACAAGGCGTCATGAGGGTCTCCCTGAGGTAGCAACAGTCAGTCTGAGGCTGGCAGGGCGGTAAGATGCTAGCTGGATGAGGAGCAGGAAGAAAACCTTCTGAGCAGAGGGGTCAGCAAGTGCAAAGGCCTTGAAGAAAAAGTTTCTTTTGATGAGGGGAGGTGGCTACAATGTTAATTAAGGTAAGGCTGCAAAGAGGAGAAGAGCTAGATCCCTCAGGGACTTCTAAAGGATAGTAGAAACATTGAGTTTTATTCAAAGCATAACAGGTAGGGGCTCAGGAATTCTTCCATGTCATTACTCTACTCTGTGGAGAACAGATTAGGTAGAAGATGGAGGTAAGTAAGAAACATGCTCAGTGAAGAGAAGACAGCGGCTTCGACTGGGCACATGGCAGCTAAAACGGAGAGAAATGTAAAAATGTCAGATATATCTTGGACAAAAATAACCCACAGGACTTGTAACTTAGTGTGATTCAAAAGTCCAGGGTATGGCCATAGGTGTGGGTGGCATCTGGGAAATGTAGCAAATTAAAGGAGATGAGAAATTAAAGTGACTGAAATACCAGAAAAGAAAATGGGCCACCCATGTACCTTGAAATAATAAAGGAAAACAAGACTTGGGGTGGAAGAGAGAAGCAGGAACCAAGGCTAAAATCTTCAGTGCATAATGGGGGCAAAGTGTCCAGGCCATCTTTCAGTGACAGTTACAAGGAAGAGATCGGGTATCACAGACTGATGGTACGAGTAGCAGAGAGAGGTTTTACAGGAGGAGGCTGATGTGGAAACAGCACTGGGCACAGTAAAGGAGATCAGCAGCCCTCCATTTCTATGGGGGATGGTGGAGAAAATGAACAACATCCACTAACGGTTGGTAGAGAAGTGACCTCACCTAAGGCCAGGAGCAGATATATTCAGGGAGGGGAAGAGGAATGTACTAATATTGAGTTGCAAAGAGTATTATGGACAAATTTGGGTGGTAGGTTCTGGTGAGGCTTGAGTCAAGCCCCAAAATAGAGAGCATCGAGAGAGTGAGGGTGGGTGGGGGCACCGTGAAAAAGACGTAACATGACGCATGTCTCCGGGGGCCAGGTTGCCAACGTTGTGAGTGCCAACAGTTCGTTCCCTGGAGGATGCTGGCTATTGAGGGCTGTTTGTGTTTACCAGTGGTCTGGAAGGGAGGCTGGGCATATGTTTCCACACAGTCTTCTATGAGTGGCTCAATCTACGTCCAGAAGTCTGAGGTTGGATAGAAGTGGAACATGTACATGCCTGAGATATGCTCATTTCCTCGTTCCTCTGGCCTTCTCTCACGGTTCTGCTCCAACTTCATCTCCACTGGAAAGCCTTCCCTGATTTCTCTGACTCATCTTTGTTATGCACCTCTGTCCCTCTTGAAGACTTCTACGGTGGCAACTATTTCCTTTATTGCATTTGTTTTTTATACACCTCTCCCAGAATAGTTATTTCTCAAAAGTAAAAACAATGCTTGAATTATTTCCATTTGCGTATTAACCTAGTACAAAGCCTGAAAGACTTAGTAAGAGCTGCCTACGTATTTAAACAAATGAAACTCAAATTGATCATTGTCTGCTGGTCATTTAGGTTTGAAGAAGACTTTGTATACTCTTAATCTAACAGTTACTGTAAACTTGGGTGTGCACACTATGCTTCACCTGCCTTCTCAATAGAGCATTTTCAGTTAGTTAAAATTAAATACAACAGTTTGAAATTTTGTCAAGATATATATCCTTGGTCTTAACTGAATTATGCTGAATTACCCAGTATTCCTGGCATTTCTGAATTTTCCAAAATTTCAGATTTTCTTTTTTTTTTTTTTTAAGGGATTTTATTTATTTGACAGTGAGAAACACAGCCAGAGAGGGAACACAAGCAGGGGGAGTGAGGGAGGGAGAAGCAGGCTTCCTGCTGAGCAGGCAGCCGGATGTGAGGCTCGATACCGGGTCTCCAGGATCATGAACTGAGTCGAAGGCAGTTGCTTAACCAACTGAGCCACCCAGGCACCCAATTTCACATTTTCTTGATCACGGCTTTCCAGTCAAAGTTAAGTCCACTATAAGGCATTTCCATTTCTTTTTTTTCATTTCAATTTTGCATATAATAACTCTGTGTTAAAAATCAAATATGTAAACATGTACAATGAAAAGTCTCATGGAGATTTTCCTCTTGTATATACAGAGAGCCTACTCATGCTTCTCTCCACTGTTGTTTTTTTTTTTTACCTCATTCTTTTTCATCCCTGATGAATATGTGGGTTCATACCTCATTTCACAACATTTACAAGTAAATACAAGGCATTTTCAATTAAACTAAATATTAACAATAATGCTGAACCATTAAATCTATCTCATGTGGGCACATAATATAATAAGCACAGGATGTTATGTGCAACTGATGAATCACAGAACTCCACCTCTGAAATTATAATACATTATATGTTAATTAATTGAATGCAAATAAAATACAATACACTTTCCAGCAAACAGAGAAGGAAAATATGATCTTACCTTTATTTATTTATTTATTTATTTATTTATTTATTTATTTATTTATTAAAAGATTTTATTTATTTATTTGACAGAGAGAAACACAGTCAGAGAGGGAACACAAGCAGAGGGACTGAGAGAGGGAGAAGCAGGCCTCCTGCCGAGCAGGGAGCCCGATGTGGGGCTCAATGTGGGGCTCGATGTGGGGCTCGACCCGGGTCTCCAGGATCATGACCTGAGCTGAAGGCAGTCACTTAATCAACTGAGCCACCCAGGTGCCCCTTACTTATTTATTTTGAGAGATAGAGATAGAGAGGGAGCATGTATGTAGTGGGAAAGGTAGGGGTAGAGGAAGAGGGACAGAATCTTGGGCAGACTCTGTACTCAGCATGAAGCCTGATGCAATGCTTGATCCCTCAAACCCAAGATCATGGCCCAAGCTGAAATCAAGAGCCAAACATTTAACCAACTGAGCCACCCAGCAACCCCCTCATCTTACTTTTACAATAATTTAACGATCCATCCTTTAGTAAAACATTTTGATTATATTTATCCCAAAGGATGGATCGTTAAACTATTGTAAAAGTAAGACCATATTTTTCCTCTGTGTTTAATGGAAAATTTTTCCTCAATAGAAATTATAGATTCATTTTTTTTCTTGTTATGTTAAAATTACTTAAGGCTCTCAGGTAAGCTAGTGAATCACGGAAGTCCTAAAACACATCATATAAATATATTAACATATTAAGCAAATATTTCAATCCTAAGACAGTTTAATTAGACAATTTAATTTAGCTTAAATAGATCATTTAAATATATAATTTAAGCTAATTTCAACCTGATACAGAGTTGAAAAGGGTATCAGTTCTTTTAAAAAAAATGTTTGCTGTTGTTCATATCTGTTGTCAATAAATAAGAAATAGGGGCAACTGGGTGGCTCAGTTGGTTAAGCGACTGTCTTCGGCTCAGGTCATGATCCCAGAGACCCAGGATCAAGTCCCACATCGGGCTCCCTGCTCAGCAGGAAGCCTGCTTCTCCCTCTCTCACTCCCCCTTCTTGTGTTCCTTCTCTGGCTGTGTTTCTCGCTGTCAAATAAATAAAATCTTTTAAATAAATAAATAAGAAATAAATGTAACATTATATATGTTATAGTATGTAATAAATTTAACTTGAATTTAAGATACCAATAGTGTGATTGCATAGACAAAGAATGATCTGAGCTGTGTTATTTCAAATATTAAATTAGAAATAATATTTTAAACTGATATTAAAATGTATTATTTTACTTATTTATTAAAAATAAATGGGTTAGGGCACCTGGATGGCTCAGAGGGTTAAGCCTCTGCCTTCGGCTCAGGTCATGATCTCAGGTTCCTGGGGTCAAGTCCCACATCGGGCTCTCTGCTCAGTGGGGAACCTGCCTACCCCTCTTTCTCTGCCTGCCTCTCTGCCTATTTGTGATCTCTCTCTGTGTCAAATAAATAAATAAAATCTTAAAAAAAAAAAGAAAAAGAAATGGGTTAATAATAACTCATAATTTCATACTAAAAAATTATCTCATATAATTAAGTTCATTTGGTTGCAAATGACCCCTCATTCCCAGATTCAAGGTTGTCCTTTAACAGAAAGTAGTAGACTGATGGGCTACTGTAAATCATGTTCTCAGAACATTGGTCAAGAGGAAGGAAGGAACCTGGTTGACCAGCAGTAATGAGGTTAAATATTAAGAGGCATTCATGAGATTATTAAATGCATGTAAAACTCACTGACATCCTTTATCTACATATTCACAGAATGACTGACATTCCTAACTAATGTTACTGAAGAAAATGCCAGTTTAGTTAATAATATTGTATTTTATGGGGCACCTGGGTGGCTTAGCCAGTTGAGTGTCCAACTCTTCCTTTTGGATCAGGTCATGATTTCAGGGTCTTGGATCAAGCCCAAAGTTGGGCTCTGCCTCTCCTCACTCCTCCCCCTCCCACGCCGTGTGTGCTCTCTCTCTCTCTCTAACACATAAATTTTTTTTAAAAAACAAAACACTGTACCTTAAAACCAAGCAACGAAAGCATACATAATGTTATATATTTTTTAAGAAAGCATAAAAACTCGTGGCAAATGAGTGAGCACAGCCAAGCATAAATGGTTGATGAAAAGGAAAAAGAGATGAGTTAATTATCAGGAAACTTTATACAGTGAATATACTAGGTGGCAGAACTGTCCACAGAAGATTTGGAAAGGCTTGGTTGTTGAGATATTTAAGTGGAATAGAACTGAAAGCTAGAAAAGTAAACTTGAAAGAACAATCCTTCTTTGGCAGAAGTGAATGCCTAAAATGACCTAATAGATTTTTTCTTTCAAAATTCCAGTATTCAATGAACACTGCCTATAAGTGCCTCTTTTGTTGGATTTGTTTGTCAGTGTATGCATTAATTAGACCGCTTAAGAACTTCATTGTTCACAACAATACAACAAAAACATGTTAAACAGTATTGGAATTGGTTAACATTCCCAGACACATGACTTTGTTCTATATTCTAAGTCAGTTCCTTGGGATATGACGGTGGAGTTTCCCATTACAAACTGCTGAAATATGAAAACAGTAGTGATTTAGCAGAGTGGCATTGCTGGGTTTATTTGTTAGGAATTTCATGGTCTTCAGTTCGTACTGCTACAACTTTTCCCAGGAATATTTATAATCTGTTTACACTTAACAGTCTATTTGCAATCTACACAGTCTCACCACTGACATTCTGTAAAAAATGGGTTTGGCAGTAGGCATTAAAACATGTAAATACTTACTGTTCTCTATGTGATGTATTTATAGACCTTTATCTTTTGGGAGTCGGTTAAAGTTTCGACTCCAAACAAATCCAGAACAAATCCAGATATGGAAAGATGCAGCTGCTGCTTGAAAATGAAGAGGTAAAAAACACAATTAACCTGACCTATGAAGCTTAGAAATAGTAGATGATTTAACTCAGCTACTATCTGTAAAACACCAATGGTGCAAGGTTCAGGCCAGAGGAGGGGAAAGGTGAGTGTAGGGAGATTTCAGGGAATGATCAGTGTATGTGTGATATGACATATCCTAGCATCAAATGTAACCCTACTCTGACCCTTCCACCTTCTACCCATGTTCATTTCCCTGTGAAAATAGTCACTGTTCTCAAAAAGTACCTGGGGAGTGAGCCACAATAGGGAGGGGTGTGCCGGAGGGTATAGACAGGGAAAGGCATAATTGGGGAGAAAGGGGTTAGGAATGAATATGTGGAAATATAAGAGCTCATTCTGAGATACAGCAACCCCCCCCATCATGACTAGAGGAGTGCACAGATGGAAAAGTGATGGGAGAACAGATTAGAAAAAGACCTCATGCACTGAGCTAAATTTAGTAGACAATTGGGAAGTCATAGAGGTATTCTGAGTAAATGAATGATGTAATTAAAATACTGCCTTAGGAAAATTAGCTGGAGACCAGTTGAGAAACCAGAAATAACTCTAGCGAGAAGCAACAAGGGCATATATCAATCCATTAGCAATGGATAAGAGAAAACATATACTGAGAAAAGAGAAACCACAGGGTAGGATATCTCATTGAATGGGGGTGAGGGGGACAAGAGAATAAGAAAGAAGAAAAAATGGTTGACACTGGATCAAATATCCACCCTTCCTACAATCAGCTGTGGCTAAGGTGGGGTCACCTGGTAGGAACATGGCCTTGTAGGCCTGCCCCTTTGACAGGCACCCAGGTAGGGCGGCACCTGGGTTGCTTAGTTGGTTGAATGTCCAACTCTTCATTTTGGCTGAGTCATGATCTCAGGGTCTTGGGTAGGGAATCATATCAAGAAATGGGAAAATGAGGTACCCAAAACTATTAAACTACTAAAAAATTATGTTTTAACCCTGTTTAACCAAACAACCATGCACACACTTCAAAATTAGATTGAAATCAAAGCTATTAGGATACAGATGCTATATACATCAAGTTCTAGTCTGTGAATAGTACAGGGATCAAAATATGCCCCTTTGACATAAGGATTACCTTGAGCTAACAGCAACTGAGATCCCCGAGATGCAGAAAGAAGCCTTCCTGGAGCTTCCCTTCTCTAACTAAAAGTAGACACTTTGAGAAAGTTTTATAGCATTAAGAAGAAATTCAGCACCTGCACAAAGAGTCCTTACCCCCTTAGCTTCCCCTAATGTATTCACCTGCCCCCAGTTTCATGCACTTGGAAGTCTAAAACCTGTGCCCTTATCCTTGTTATTTTTCTACAAGTTTATCAGTCTTCATTAAGATGCTATATAAGTGTAAGTCCTGATCACCTTTTTGAGTTACCCATCACTGAATTTCTCTACTGTGCGTGTATGCCACATGAGCTAATAAACTTGTTCTTCTTATGTTAATGTATCTTTCATCAGTCTAATTTGCATGGTCCCAGGTACAGAACCTAAGATGGTATGAGAAAAAAGTTTTTATTCTTTTCCTACACTATACACCTTACATCTTCATGAAATAAAACATAAAGAAGAAATAATAACTCACATGTTGCTAAAAAAACAAGGAAAGTGACTTTCTGTTTGAGCTAAAGGCAGGCGAGGATTTTTCAATATTCAAAGGATAGTGTTTGTACACATAAATACACATTTATATATATAAATATTTTTTATATATTTTCATACCTCAGCTGACTACAGAGGCAAGAGGCAATAGCTCTCTACTGCTCTAAATAACTAGACCATTTCAGTATTTTCCATCAGTCTCCCATGCTATATGGACTCCAGTGTCCTGGTTTTAGTAACAAATAACCGAGATGCAAAATTGTATTGCCTATGTGTGTTTGTACATTTTGCTGAAGAGATTGTTTATACTTTTCCTAGGATTTCCAATGTGATATCAGACCCAAGAGATCCTAGAAGAGCGCTGGTAAAGTGGATAGCATGTTGGACCAGGACTCAACATATCTAGTTTCTATTACATGCTGCTATTTGAGATCTTAAGCATTTCTAGTATTCTGATCTTTATTTTCTTGTCTGTAAAATGAGGTTAATAATAGCTGCAATGCAAATGTTTTGAGCTTACAATTCAATGCTATGTAACTTATATGACATTTAGAAATATTAAGCATCCTTATCTTAGTTAAGCAACGAGGTACTTCTTCAAGCTTGGATGTATTCCTTCTATAAACATCAGCACTAAGCTTGCAAGTATACATAACATTCACAACGTTGAAAACCACGGAATCCCTCAGGAATGCATTATGCTTTCACTGTAAACTTCATAGCTTCATTTTAACTCTAGTTATCTTCAAAATTCAAATTAACATCTACTTTGATTTCAGATTCCTGAACTAACATCTAGTACTAAAATCAAAACAACGTAACTGTGAATCTGAATCACTAAAATAAAATGTACTAGGCAATATCACCCTTCACTGTCGTAGTAGTGGAATGCTAACAGCTGCTGAGTAATTATCCCGTGCAAATCCATCCTTGTCCTCATGCTCAAACTGTGCTGAGACTTTTGTTGGTCATGTAAGAGATATTTGTGGTATCTTTGGCTTAGAACATCCCAACAGGTGCTCTCCTTCTGTCTAGACTTATAAGGAGGCAGACAGAATTTGAATGTTCTAATTACACTATAGGCTTCTTAGTGCTTCCTAGGGTGAATTGCCCTCTACAGATAAAATAGTAAAAGCATTTCTCAGATTAGGATAGACTACAAATGCAATTGATCAAATATTCCATCTACCTATCAAAATAAATAAGTTCTTTTTAGATGAACAATATGAAAAGTGTTAAGGAAATTAGCTTTAACAAGTATTTTGATTTTTATAAGTATTTGACAAAATACAAAATCTCTTTAAGATTTTCTCTCTCCCATTAATCACCAAACACAAGAAGTGTTTTTGTGAAATAGCTTTTCTCACAAAAATATGCACAGCCAAAATGACAAAAGAAAAACATTTATGTGACGGGCTATGCTGCATTAATACAGTGATCTAATTTCTAAGTTATTTTATTTTTTTTAAGGTTTTATTTATTTGATAGGGAGAAACACAGCTAGGGAGTGAGAGAGGGATAAGCAGGCCTCCCGCTGAGCAGGGAGCCCGATGTGGGGCTGGTTCCCAGGACTCTGGGATCATGGCCTGAGCCAAAGGCAGACACTTAACAACTGAGCCACCAATGCGCCCCTCTAAGTTATTTTTAAAATAAAAAGTTACTATTCTTCAGCTTGTGGATTTGAGAGGACTAATCAGAAGCCTAGGTGCAATTGGCTCTTGAACCCTGATGTTACAGATTCTACTTTTGGCTTTGCATTCACCATTGCCAGGGTGAACCAGACTAGATCTTAGGATTAAAATGTTTGCAAATACTTGCAAAGTTATATTTGTAAATCAGAGCATCTTGGATGCTTAATTTTGAAACACTTAAAAAACCTGAGTTGCACTTCACATTTATGTCTCAGTTGATTTATGCAGAATCCAATGTCAGTGGCATAAGCTAAAAAGGCAAGGACATGCATCACCAAATGGGCTACAGGGACTCAGGAAAGCCTATCAGTGTTTAAAGCATTTGGACAGCTGTTAAGGGAATAAAGTTACAACAGACTGCCCACATTTACAACTGTAAAGTGAGCAGACCGGACAGTTTCCTCCCATGCTGAGAAAGAATGATGGCACCATATAGAAAGTAGAGGATGCCTGGGATAATAAAGTCTACCATGAAAGGTCCTAGAGTCTCTCTGTTATATGATAACCAAATCCCCTTAGGCAGAAAGGTGAACATTCCACTGGGTTTCCCTAGGGTGGCATCTGTCATTTATAGGAATTGTGGTTGCCAAGCCTATAGGGAAAAAGAGATAGCTCTTAATTTCCATCTTCCTACACCCACTGAGAAGAGATCATTTGAAGAAGCAGACAATGTGAAACCTCAAAAGATATAACCAACCCAAACACTCAAGATGGGCAGTTTAGAAACAAGTTTTCATTGATGCACAGAAACAGTTACTCCTAAGCCCAGACCTCTCAGGTTAATAACACTACTATCGAACTCTTCACTTCACTGGTTTGTGTCTTTTTTTTTTTAATTTTATTTATTTATTTATTTGACAGAGAGAAACACAGCCAGAGAGGGAACACAAGCAGAGGGACTGAGAGGGGGAGAAGCAGGCTTCCCGCCGAGCAGAAAGCCCGATGTGGGGCTCGATCCCGGGTCTCCAGGATCATGACCTGAGCTGAAGGCAGTCGCTTAACCAACTGAGCCACCCAGGCACCCCATGGTTTGTGTCTTGATATTAGAAATAAGAAGCTTAAGAGGAGTAGAATGTGCCATGCCAAAAATATACCTCTTCGGCATAATAATTATTTCAGACTGGTTATTTTATTTATTTATTTTTTTTGACAGAGAGAAACACAGCGAGAGAGGGAACACAAGCAAGGGCAGTCAGAGAGGGAGAAGCAGGCTTCCCTCCGGGCAGGGAGCCCGATGTGGGGCTCGATCCCAGGTCTCCGGGATCGTGACCCGAGCCGAAGGCAGTTACTTAACCAACTGAGCCACCCAGGTGTCCCAGACTGGTTATTTTTGAGAGGTGTCAGACACAGGGCAATCTCTGAAAACAGAGTGGAATTTGCCTTTTGCTGAGGAAAATCTACATTTATAAGGGAAACCTCCATTTTTCAGGGAGACTCCCACCCCTGTACAGGGTGTCTCTTCTCTGAAGAAAAGGATAACTAAATGTCAAAACACTTATCAAAGAAGAAGGTACCAATTTAAATCTGCAACCATTTCTTACTGTCTGGCTCCCTCTCTCACTGTACTCCCAACCTCTTTCCTTTGTCTTTAGCTAAAGATGATATTTTAGGTGGTAGCATGGGCCATTTTGGAGAGTTACTTTTCCTAGATATCGCCTATGTATACAAGAGGTACACATGTTATTAAACATTTATTTGTTTTTCTCCTGTCTGATAGGGTCTGTGGTCAAAGGAACGAGGCTGATACAAAAGCGAAAGTCAAGCAAAGCTTTATTTCACATCAAGCACCAGAATTTCCCTGGCCACGCCAGGGTCACCTCTAAAGAGAGAGAGAATGACCCCCTCTAATTTCTCAGCCTAGCTTTTATAGGGCAAACTCACAAACCAGAGTTAATTTGCATCTCCATTGCTCCTGGAACCCGGAGGTTGAGGGCATTTGGGCATTCCCACCCGGTCCCAGGTACCAGTAACTGGCCTGTTCATTCTTTTTTTTTTTTTTTAAGATTTTATTTATTTGACACAGAGAGAGAGATCACAAGTAGGCAGAGAGGCAGGCAGACAGAGAGAAGAAGGAAGCAAGCAGGCTCCCTGCTGAGTAGAAAGCCTGATGCGGGCCTTGATCCCAGGACCCTGAGATCGTGACCTGAGCTGAAGGAAGAGGCTTTAACCCACTGAGCCACCCAGGAACCCTGGCCTGTTCATTCTTAGTTTACATCTCCATTGCTCAGGGTCCAGGAGGTTAAGGAGGTTAACTGATTGGGTGTCTCCCCAATCTGACTCGCCTTTGATTTCCAGGCGTTGTTTCCCCATCTTTCCTGGAGCTGTTTTTCAGAGTAAACAGCAAGGTGGCTTGGACTTCTAAATAGGTCTTACACTGTGTTTTATTACAAGTGGGTCTCAGCGAGAGAGAGAAAGCACCCGCGCGCACCAGAGGGGTGAGGGTAAAGGGAGAAGCAAGCTCCCCGCTGAGCTGGGAGCCCCCACATGGTCCTCCATCCCAGGATCCCGGGATCAAGACCTGAGTCGCCCAGGCGCCCCCTCCCAAGATAGATGGCAGGGCTACCAGCTCATCCTTCACTTTCCTTTAAGAAAGCTGCTCTTCAGTTTTTAACATCCTTGCAATTTTCCAACGTGTAGGAACAGGAAGACACCAGCGTTTCTACACCTAAACCTACAGAACAGGCAGCTGGGCTAATTACCCTCGATCAGCATAAGAATGAAAACCATTAGGGCGGCTCACTCAGTTTCTTTAAAGAATGCCCTCAGGCTAATATGATTTGTAACTCATATAAGCTTTTAATTTCCACAAGCAAAAGACTAGCCTTCAGCTTTTAATAGCGATGGGGCAGCTTTCCTCCCTTCTCCCACCCTCATCCCCGGCTCTGCACCTCCCTCCTTCATTACATACACCCACCAGGAAACCCCTGTTTACCGCCAGAAACACCCCTAGACCTCTTCCCTCAAATCCCCCACCTCCGGTGCATCTTCACCATTGAAAAAAGCTTCCTCTTCCTTTCCAAACCTCAAAACAGGTAGGGGAGGGAGCTGCGAGCAGCCTTTCATCTCCGCTCACCACTGCAGTGGTTGAAAAAGCCTGAGGAGTCACATCCTGTGAGCAAGTTTGAAAAGAAAAGAATGGAAGGTCCCGACCAGCGAGGACGGACAAAGAAGGTACGAAAATCGTTTGCGTGGAAACACACCACGGTGGTCTTTCTTCCATCCCCTTTCTGCCCACTGCGTGTCTCTGGGGACTCTCAGGGTCAGTGCACACACACGTTTTTATAAAATAGAGCACCAATCGGAAGCAGTTACCTTCATGATTGCGTGGGCCGTGGGGACCCGGGTGGCTGCGTGAAGGGCGAGCTCGGTGCGTCCCGGGCGCTCGCGGGGTAAGCGGGTTGGCTGCTGGAGCGCGCCGGCGCGGGCGGGAGTGAATGTCCGGGCAGCGCGGCGTGGCGGCTGCGACACGTGGCGGGCGGGACTGCAGCCTGGCCCTCTCGCCGCGGAGATCGCGGGCTCACTCGCAGATTGCATCAGCGGGAGGAGTCTTGAGGCTGCGTTTCCCCCCAGACCGCCCCCAGACGATAGAGTCCTCCCAGCGCGGAGAGTCAGACCCAGCGCCCGCCCTAGCCTCGGTCACCACTCACTCCTGGGGGGTTCCAGTGTTTCCAACACGTTTCCACATGTTACCCCTCGGTTACTGCCTGCGAGTGTCGGGATGCCAAGGAGAGGGAAGAAACAACGCTCACTGCTACTCCCTTCTTAGCCGGCTGCCTGCGCACCTCATTTCCCACTACCCCCGGAGTAACTCGTCCTGCTCAGCATTACACAGTGGATTCCCAGCATCAAAAGCCACATTTTAAACGTATTTTTAATGGAAAGAACATGTGTCTGGCTTTTAAGTTTACCAGTCTCTCTTTCTCCCAGTCTTTGTTTCAGTTCCACAGCCTACCCCCAGACACACCATTTCTGCCACTTTCTTCTGGATCTCGAAAAATAATCCGCACTCCTCCCCACTTCACGTGAGTTCCAGCACTGCTACTTTTGCAGGTTAGGCTCCTGGACTTGGCTTAAGTACCTTCCTGGTTGACGGCTCACTCTGAAAACCGTCCTGTTTTTGTAACTCTCAGATGAGGTCTTTCCTAGGAAGTCCTCCCTGAGTCTCTCAAGCAAACCAGAACCTTTTGTCTATGCACTGTGCTTTGTCCATAGCCCTTACTAAAATCTGTTTTCTTTTAATTACTTGTTTGCACAAGTGATACTTCATTACAAGATGAGATTTTTATTTATTTGACAGAGATCACAAGTAGGCAGAGAGGCAGGCAGAGAGAGGAGGAAGCAGACTCCCTGCTGAGCCGAGAGCCCAAGGGGCCTGGATCCCAACACCCTGGGATCATGACCTGAGCTGAAGGCAGAGGTTTAACCCACTGAGCCACCCAGGCGCCCATAGATTATGACATTCTTGAAGACAGATCCCAATGTTGAACACAAATGTGTGGGTGTTGGTGTGAGGGGTTGTTGAGCAAATGTTGTTAGGTGAATGAATGATTAAATCATTCAACAAATGTATTGATCTCATTACATGTCATACACTGGGCAAGATTCTAGGCGTAAAGTAAGTGGTAAAAAAAAGTTCTTAGGTTCATAGAATTCATATTTTAGTGTGGGAAACAAAATAAACATTAATTCAGGTAGCAAAATGTCCATGCACTAATGGATTTATACAATGAAATACTACTTAGCAATAAAAGAAATGAATTACTGATACATGCTTACATACATGCATTAACCTTGAAAACATTACATGAAATGAAATAAGACAGTCACAAATGACCACATATTGTATGATTCCATTTTTCTGAAATGTCTAGAATATGAAGATTCAGAGACAGAAAACAGGTGGTCGTTGCCAATCTAGGGAAGGGAGGTAATGAGTGATTGCTAATCGGTAGAGTTTTTTTGGGGGGGTGATTAAAATGTTCTAAAATTAGATTGTGGTACTGGTTGCACAACTCTGTAAATATACTAAAAATCAACGTATAATACCCTTTAAGAAGATGAATTATATGATACATGAATTCTATCTCCATAAAAAATGTTATTTTTTAAAATCAAGTAGCAAGTAGTAAATTGTATGAGAAAATAAAGCATGGTAAGGGAATAGAGCAGGATAGGGCAATAGATCTGAATGAATTAATATGTAAATTCTAGAGCATGCCTGTCAATGACTTCCTAAGGATTCTTTTGATATTGTTAAAGGGTTACAGGGTTCTTGTCCTGAGGAGTCAAAGAATGAATCTCACAGAAACAAAAGGGTGAAGAGATATTTATCAAGAGAAGGTGAGAACAGAAAGAAAGCTCCCTAGAGGGAGAGGGTCCCCAGTGGGTTGCCACAGAGGGCTTTTAGGGTCAGTCTTTTATAGAAAACTGACAGGGGAACTTAAATCTTCTTGATGTCACCACCATGATAGCACCACCATTACTTCTACTTGGAATATCTCATCTCTGTTGTTTAAGACAAATCAGACGGTCTGGTGATGTTCCCTTACCTCTGGTTTCATGAGGCCTCAGCATTTCTGGGATTTCTTTGAGCCTGATCACATAGCCCCCTACCTATCTCTCCCTACCTAGCCTAGCCTGTCCCTTACTCTTTCCTCCCCCCTACAATAGTAACCCTAATTGCCCTTAGGGAATGGGACTATGACCACTCTGGCTGCTTCCCACTGAAATGGGGCTGCAGGCTGTGTGGCAGTTAGAATCTATTTAGGGTTTGGTCCAGGGGCCTGCAGTATGGCTCTAGGGGTCATGATGAACAGCAAATGGTACATGCATTGGCCCATGCAAAAGGATATACATAAAATAAGTATTAGGCTGGAAATTATGATCACATCCCTTAGATAAGATCCCCAGTCACCAAGTTGGTTAAATAGACCAATGGACATCCTTATCTTACTCAATTGATCACCAATGCCCTCTATTAAATGGGTCACCTTGGGGGAGTTACCTGTAATGTTAAAACACATGTGAGGAAGCTCCTCATACCCCAAATGAAGTAGCAACAGTAATCAGTCAGTAGTGGCCCAGTTCTGGAGAACTGTTCTGGAGAAGCCAGCTCTGCTCTGGCTTCACTTAATTCTGGACTAAGTGCACCTAAAGCCTCCGAGGCATCATTTAAAGCTCGGCTAAGAAGACAAACTGTTTCAATCATTTCAGTTGTAAACCTGTTGTCATGCCTGGAATTCCTAGGATGGTGGGGGCAAAAGCTATGGTTCCTCCTTCAGACATGAGGATGACATTGTTGTCGTAATCAGGAGGACAGAAGGACAAGTCTCTATTCACCAGCCTGTTGTAGGGTGCTCACAGCTGATTAGATGGAAAAGTTTATTTTGCCTCTCTGATTGGTCATTTAAGTTAGTGAAATAGGGAGAACTCATGGCCTTTTTTGGAAGGTAATATGTTTTCCTTTTTTCCATATTATTCGACCTACTGGTGTGGAACAGTCGGATCAGCAAGTAAGAGTCGGGGCATCCCTACAGTTACATGAATAATTTTAGGCATTAAGATAGTACATTAAGATAGTACATTTAAAGGCCATGGTGGCCTAGGTTATAGTCCATATGATGGTTAAATTTAACATATGGATTACCTTCATAGGGGATTACGTTTCCTTATTAAGAACCGGAGATCTTCAGTTGGTTCACGTAAATAGGTGGAGGCTGAGGGATTCTTCTGAATGACCCATAGAGCAACAGGCACAAAAACTGTCTATACAGAGTATTTGGGCAATTTGTTGAAGATGACCTTGAGTTGTTTAGTTTAGGCAAACAACAAACATTTAAAGACTATCAGAACTGGAATTTAACATCCACAAAGGTGGGTTACTTGAAACATAAATGTACTCATGTTTAATCAGAGGCACCCAAATCAGGACTGATTTGCTTGCAAAGCAAGTCCACTTTTAACAGACCTGGCCTAATTCATGAGCTCAGCAAGAAGAGCAATTGGCCATATAGATCATTTTTTATTTTATTTTATTTTATTTGAGAGGGAGGGAAAGAGGGAGGGAGAAAGAGAGAGAACATAAGCAGCAGAAGGGGGAGAGGAAGAAGCATACTCCTGATCCCGTGATCCTGAGATCATGACTTTAGCTGAAGGCAGAGGCTTAACTGAGCAAGCCAGTGCCCCAGCCATGTGGATCTTTTAAAGTCTGCTTTGCTGGAACTTGTATAAGGAATCTAGATTGAACTTTTAGTAGAGTCACTAGGCCAGAAGCCAAGACAAGTCCTTACCATCAGACATGCCTGCAGTGCCTGTAGATTTGGGGGAATTTTTCACAAATTCCCTGATATATCCTGAGGTTCCTGCACCTGCCAGGAGGTGACATTCTTTACTCACCTGGTGAGACTGCTGGGAGCTCTGTAAGCAAGGGATCAGGCCAACATTTCTAAGGGGCTTTATTGCTCCATGTTTCATAAAGTCAACCTTAGTTCCCTAAAGCTGTATGATCATAATCTGAGTCCATGCATGTCTCTCTCAAATATGACATTCCAGTCAGAGCCTTGGTAAAATAACCAGTGTTTCCAACAGTGTCCCATTACAAGGAGAACAGATTCTTATTGAATTTATGCAAACGACCATGATTGCTGTGAAAAAAAGAATATTTATGAGGCTTTTTAAATTTCAGAGGGTTTACATAGAAAAGTTAAATGCTTGAATTCATTCACTAATGAATATTTTCTCACATTTCTATAAATCATAGATATCTTAAGAGAAAGCTTCCTTAATCCGGAAGAAGAAACATTAAAGAACCAGCAGTGTTTCAAACAAGAGTCACAAAACTATAATCATCTTTTTAGTTCATTTAGTCGTATGTTACTAATTCTCGCTCCATTTGAAAGGAGCTTTTAGTTCTGGAAATTCTTCTGCATTTTAGTTCTATGATCTTAAAGATATTGAATACCTGAATTTGTCCTAAAACTCCTTTTCACTCATCTCCTTGAATGAGATTTTGCAAGAGAGTAAGAACAAATATAAATGACAAGAACTCAGAAATGAACTTTGTATCAGAGGTCATTATGATGCATTTGACAAGGAAATTCAGTTATTTCTATGACACATAATACTTCAATAGTCAGAATATTGAGTAATGATGCCCTTATTCGAGACGGCAACATACTAAATAAACAAGTCTAACTAGTCAGCAAGACTTCATTTACAATTTAAATCTTTTTTTGTTTCAAGGATTTTATTTATTTATTTGACATTGACACAGCGAGACAGGGAACACAAGTAGGGGGAGTGAGAAAGGAAGAAGCAGGCTTCCCGCTGAACAGGGAGCCTGATGTGGGACTCCATCCCAGGACCCTGGGATCATGATCCGAGCCGAAGGCAGATGCTTTATGACTGAGCCACCCAGGCACCATACCATTTAAATCTTGGGGAAGTTTGTTAAAACTTTAAGAAGGCTTTTTCTTTTTCTTTTTTTTTTTTAAAGATGTTATTTATTTGGGGGCGCCTGGGTAGCTCAGTGCTTAATCATCTGTCTTCAGCTTAGGTCGTGATCCCAGAGTCCGGGATCAAGCCCCACAGTGGGCTGCCTGCTCGGCGGGAAGCTTGCTTCTCCCTCTCTCACTCCAGCTGCTTGTGTTCCCTCTCTGGCTGTATTTCTCTATGTCAAATAAATAAACTCTTTTTTTTTTAAAGGAGTTTTTAACTCTTTTAACTCCTTTTTTAAAAAAAAGAGTTTATTTATTTGCTTGAGAGAAAGAGAGCATGCGCTCATGGGTGGGTGTGCATCTAGGGGTGCAAAGTGAGAGAGGGAAGAGCCAACTCCCTATTGAGCAAGGAGGCTAAGGCCTGGCTCAGTTCCAGTAATGAAGGCCAGTCTGAAAAACACAGGCAGAGACAAGCCCCCAACACCACCACCAAGAGGTAATCACCCTTAAAGGGATTTTACACCACCCTGGAAAGGAGCCCTCCATCCTTTCCCATGTGGGAAAAAAAACCTGATTGGATAACAGGCACATGGGAATTAATCAAAGTGCCCATGGCAAAGAGCCCTCAAAAAACCCTAGATTTAAGTGCAAAATCAGCACCCCTCTCAGGTCTCTTACTTCTTTGGGAGCTTTGTACTTTCACTCAATAAACTTTACTATCACTCAATAACATTTGCTTTTTGTTTTGGTAACTTCCCTTTTCTTCATTTTTAAATTTAAATTCAATTAATTAACATATACTGTATTATTGGTTTCTGAGGTAGAGGTCAGTGATTCAGCAGTCTTATACAATACACAGTGCTCATTACATCTTCTGCCCTCCTTAATGTCTATCATCAGTAACCTTTTTTAAACCAACAAAAAAAAATTTTTATTGTGTTCTGTTAGTCACCATACAATACATCATTAGTTTTTGATGTGTTCATGATTCATTGTTTATGTATAACAACACCCAGTGCTCCATGTGATACATGTCTTCCTTAATACCCACCAGCAGGCTCGGCTGTCCCCTCACATCCTCCCCTCTAAAATCCTCAGTTTGTTTCTCGGAGTCCACAGTCTCTCATGATTTGTCTCCCCCTTCGATTCCCCCCCCCCCGCTTCACTTTTCCTTTCCTTCTCCTAATATCCTCCGTGTTATTCCTTATGTTTCACAAGTAAGTGAAACCATATGATAATTGACTTTCTCTGCTTGGCCTATTTCACTCAGCATCATCTTCTCCAATCCCATCCATGTTGATGCAAAAGTTGGGTATTCATCCACTCTGATGGCTGAGTAATATTCTGTTGCATATATGGACCATATCTTCTTTATCCAGAATATTCGTCTGTTGAAGGGCATCTTGGCCCCTTCCATAGTTTGGCTATTGTGGACATTGCTGCTATGAACATTGGGGTACACGTGGCCCTTCTTTTCACTACATCTGTATCTTTGGGGTAAATACCCAGTAGTGCAATTGCAAGGTCATAGGGCAGCTCTATTTTTAATTTTTTGAGGAATCTGCACACTGTTTTCCAAAGTGGCTGCACCAACTTGCATTCCCTCCAACAGTGTAAGAGGTTCCCCTTTCTCCACATCCTCTCCAACACTTGTTGTTTCTTGCCTTGTTAATTTTTGCAATTCTAACTGGTATGAGGTAATATGTCAACGTGGGTTTGATTTGAATTTTCCTGATGGCTAATGTATCATCAGTAAACTTTGCTTTGCTGCCCACCACACTTCGTCTGATCTACCTCTTTATTCTTCAAAGCAGTGTGACCAAGAACCATGGGCACTAAAGGAAAAGAAATTCTTTAACACCATGACCTGAGCCAAAGACAGACACTCAACCGACTGAATCACCCAGGCACCCCAAAGCCTTAGAAGGTTTAAACCCCAGGCTAACTAGGATTAGGCATAATTAAAGACCTGATAAAGGCAAAATATAGAAATTGGTTTTTCTGGGCAGACAGAGAAAAAAGGAAAAACAACTTTTTTTACATTTTCTTACCAAGAACAGACCAACAATTCAAGAAAACTTTGTCTTTTTAACCGAGAGAAAGCAGACTTAGAGTCTTATAGCAATGTGCTTTTAAAATCCATTTACTTCAATCTTTGTCTATCCTGATCACACCTAAAATTCCTTTCCAAAGATCCCCTTCACAAGCCTTCTACAACTTTCCTTTGCATTCAGGTTTTGTCCCAAGCCATTTCTTTCCAAACAACCAGTCTCCTTTAGGACAAAATTACTTTCGTTTACCTTCAACAAAAATACATTCCCGTTCCTTATATCTTTCTTACGTATCTTCTACTTTTCTCCATACACAGTTGCTTCCCTTATTTCCATCAGCCTTAATTCCATTTAGCAGAATTTTAACTCTTAGAAAGTTTAGTCTCCAGTGAAAACTAGTAACCAGTTGTGAACTGTTACACCTGAACTCTTTAGAAGGCAAATTTACAAACTGGTTCATTGCAAAGCTTGTTTACCAACAGACCCAAATATCCTTAGTTTCTTTGCAATAATAAGTCAAAGCACAAACCTACGCCCAGTAATCAATGCTTAAGCACATTGTTCTGTTGTGAAAGACCTAGATGTCCAGTGAATTTAATCCCCCTTATCATCCAAGCAAAATGTTGAAGTTTCAGGTTGCCAAGACTTTGAAAGCTATCTTAACAATTACCTATGAAAGCTTTGAGACAGACAATTAACCAGCATTTTAAGTCTTTTTTTTTTTTTTTTTGCTAACAAACTGCAACAGAAGTAACACCAGCTTCTTTGACCTTCAGTAAATCTTGGTAGAATAAAAGTTTCTCATTTAATACTAATAGCTTTGAAGACATATCTATCTTCATTAAACCACTGAACTTCTTAGCTTAAATACCAAATTATATTCCACCTGGATCCTCTGTTAAAAGTCAGTTTGTTCCCCATTGTTAATTTGTACCTGAGACCCCTCCTGGGAAATCTGAAGTGGGCGGTGTAGGCAGGCGCATTTCCTGTGCAGAAACAGGAAGGGGCAGGCAGAGGCGCAAGAGGCCGAGTGAGACCTAGAAGGTGCCTGCTCCTAAAAGCCCTTCACCACGGACACATGAACAGACATAGATTTTTGTTGGTTTGTTTCTCCAACAAGTGGAATTAGGCAGTTTATATCCAGCCGAAGAAGACGTAAAACATTTCCCCAAAGAAACGGAATTTTGGCAGCTGCTTGGGAATATTCTGTAAAGTCCCCATCCTGAGGTAGACTAACCAGAGTCGTTGGTTCCGGTTATAGCCATTAACCCAGGAAATGAATGAGGGAGAAACCCTCACATCCTTTAGGAGAAACAGAAAGAGAGAATCAGCATCCCCTTTATTTTAGGGAGAGCCTATGTTTCCTCCAGCAACCTGGGTTTATTCTGAGGAGGTCTGTTTGCATAATTATCACCTAGTGCGTCCGGAGGGCGTTTCTACCCAGACACATTTGGGCAAACACACTCTGCAAGAGGCCCTTCGGCCCAGAGTCCTGATGTAAAGCCCTGTTTTCTGCAGAAGAGATCTAACTGATAGATTCCACTGAGGCCATGTAGTGTTACCAGAGCTCAGTCCTTTCCTAAATTTTGCAATCCAAATTGTTTGCAGTGGATTAAAAGGCATCCCAAACGGGGTCCTTGGGAATTGAAGAAGAGACCTGCCTTGGTGGTTGTGCCGCAAAGGTCATGCCTTATTTTACCTTGCCTTGAAGAACCTGCCATTTTTAACCCATGGAAGACACTAGAAAAATTTTACAAGGGGAAATTACCCAATTTTGTTGTTCACAGTCCAGAGAGTCCCTGCAAAAGAGAGCCTCTTTCACATCTCACAATTCTGGTATTACCCTACACCTGTTAGAGAGTAGTGACCGAAGACATCCTTGCACATCAACTCTCTGTCCTTTAACCAAGGGGTCCTTTGAGGGTGACCTGGCCTAAAGTGAGAGAGTGGCCTAACCCCTTAGAATGCCAGAAAGTCCAGCCCACAGGAATAGCCACTCTGACCTGCACCCGGCACCTGACCCTCCTGGACTTCCTTCTGGGCTAGCACTGAATGAAATATGTTAGAATCTTTTAGGTGTTCAACCATAGTCAAGGGTGCAAACTGGTTTCTGGGGACTTGTGAGCAGGTATGTGCTGCTTGTGTAGGCGGCTTCCCTGGACTGTGATGTCCAGGGCCAGTCTCCATCCTCTTCTGTGTCTCGGAAACCCCAGAGTCATTTATGATGTCCAGAGGGGCAGGCTCAGAGGACTGGATAACCTTATGTGCACTACCTAGATGAGGCCTGAAATAGGTTAGCAGGAATTCTGTCACATGTATCTTCGGAGTTCTCATATGGAATCCTCATTCCTTTTGTTCACACCAAGGCTCTGGTAAGCAAAAGTCCAGTTAAATGTTTGGTTTTGGTGGTAAGTCACCCAAGCTTCCTTTCTCCTACATACTTGATGACCTCTCAGTAGATGAGGCCCTAGTGCAAACACAGAGCTTCTAGAGAAAAGGAGAACCATTTGAGAAAAGAAATATGAAGTCAGAGAATAAGTGAGAGGTTAGGATGGGGCCAACATTCTCTTCCCACAAGGAAGGGGGATTTGACCAAGTAGTTCCCACTTTAGTAGCCTGTCACTTGAGTCTTTAGGACCAGTGGCAAAGCAGGTCGCTCTTAGGTGGCTGACAGGTGCCCCGTGTTTTATAAGAGAAGAGGGCTACACAGGGGAGCTAAGTGTCTCAGAACAAAGACAGAGGCCACTTTTCTCATCTTCTGATGGATGAAGTGGGATGAATCAGAAATGTTGTTGCAGGGGTCTTGTCTCACGGGGCTGAGAAATGAATCTCACAGACATGAAAGGGTGAAGAGGCAGTTTATTAAGGGAAGGTGAGAACAGAAAGAAGAGTTTTCTAGAATGAGAGGGGTCCTGAGTGGGTTCCAGAGGACTTTTATGGTGAGCCTTTTATAGAAAATTGACCAGGGAACTTAAATCTCGATGTCACCACTAATAGCACCATAATTACTTCTCCTTCTAATATTTCATCTCTGATGTTTAAGACAAACCAGGTGGTCTGGTGATGTTCCTGTAAATCTGGTTTCCTGAGCCTCAGCATTTCTGGGATTTCTGTAAACCTGATCAAGTAGTTCACTACCTATCTCTCCCTACCTAGCCCAGCCTGACCCTTACTCAATTTTAGCAACAGATAGGGAAGAGGGTATGAATAACTTTAAGAGAAGCTAAAAGGGGAAAGAGGAATTAGGGAACAAACATCCCCAGAGGGATATGAGAATGATCTGGCTATGTCTGCTCTCCCTTTTTTCTCCATTGTTGAGAGAAGGGTCCCACAGTCCACAGTTCTCCCTCATTGTTACATGTAAACTCTCCCAAAGCTTCCCTCCTAGACACCAAAAGGGCCTTTTTCAAATAAAGAAGGTCATTACCGGGCGCCTGGGTGGCTCAGTGGTTTAAGCCTCTGCCTTCGGCTCAGGTCATGATCTCAGGGTCCTGGGTTAGAGGCCCGCATCAGGCTCTCTGCTCAGCAGGGAGCCTGCTTCCTCCTCTCCCTCTGCCTGCCTCTCTGCCTACTTGTGATCTCTCTCCCTGTCAAATAAATAAATAAAATCTTAAAAAAGAAAAAAAGGAGGTCATTATCAACCAAGATTTTTTTTAAAGATTTATTTATTTGACAGCAGAGAGAAGGAGAGTGAGCAAGCATAAATGGTAAGGGAGGGAAAGAGAAAGGAGCAGACTCCCTGCTGAGCAGGGAGCCTGATGTGGGTCTTGATCCCACGACACTGAGATCATGATCCTAGCTGAAGGCGGACACCCAACAGACTGGACCACCCAGATGCCCCTCAACCAAGATTGTTAGCCTGCCAGCAGCACTATACTTTAAGAAAGTCACAGTTAAAAGATATTAAAGGCAGCTGAAATCTCAAAACTTGATGTATTCCGTATCTTTACGAGTAGGCAGCGCCTGTGACTGCACTTGAGGAAGACAGAATTTCTAATAGTCCCCAGAGACACTAGCTTTGAAATCGACTTCAGAGCCCCAGAAAGCTCCACTCCATTTTGTCATCACTGTTATGAACAAGTTCTGTTGTAATCATTATGAAAATTATGTAACAACTACTTGCAGAATTTCTCTTCTGAATCTTACTAAATCTTTTTTTTTAAAAAAAGATTTTATTTATTTATTTGACAGAGAAACACAGCTAGAGAGGGAACACAAGCAGGGAGAGTGAGAGAGGGAGAACCAGGCCTCCCACCAAGCGGGGAGCCCGATGCCGGGCTCCATCCCGGGTCTCCAGGATCATGACCTGAGCCGAAGGCAGACGCTTAACAACTGAGCCACCCAGGTGCCCCTGAATCTTACTAAATCTTATCTAGGGGAAGGTAAACAAATTTTCTTAATTCCTTGGGCTTGGGAAAGAGAATAAAGAGAAGGTAATGATGATTTCTGTCATAAAGAGTAGAGAGAAGCCTACTCTAAAATTCTACTCTACATATTTAGGGAGACAAAATCATTCCTCTCTTTATTTCTCAAAATAAAAAATACTGCAGTTTTTATTTTTTTATATTTCATATATATATGAAATATATGTACACATATATGCACACATATACACTCCAGGTTCAATATTAAAACAATCATTTATACTGTATTTTATGGGAAATATAGGGTTTTCCAAGATGTTTTGGACCCATTGGACTTATTTTTAGCCTATTGTACATCTTCTACAACCTACTTCCCATGTAAAATTAGATTTACTATATCAGAGAGAGTTGGCTACATCAAAAATGGGAGAAAATCAAGTTGGATGATTCCTTATGCCCAGGAGTGGTGGTAGCCCAGGAGGCAAAGGGAAAATACCCAAAGATTTTGCACTGACCGTGGAAGTAGTAATTTCCACTAAGTAACTGCTACTATGTAACTTAATAATCTTTGGGTAAACTATTTCTGACTAAAGAGGAGAAAAAGATTAGTGTTTTAAAACTCTTCCACACATTGTTTTAGTTTGATTCTTTGTTTACTTCCCTCAAAGAGCAAATCAAACCCAAGCCCAATCCTATGGCAATTTCCAAACTAAGTGAAGAGAAGATCAAGGAGCTATTTAATAAATGATCTTCAAAAAAAAAAATGACATAGATTAGGGAAAAGCACTGGCTTTATATCCAGATCTGAATTTGTGTCCCCAGTTGCACTGATTTGTAATGTATAAGCTTCACTTAGCAAGTTATTTAATCTCCCTGAAACTCAAATTGAGGGTTTTTTTTTTTTTTAAAATCAATATAAGGAAAGGAGTAGCTGATTTGGAAGTATGTTTTAAGAGAGACACAAGTTAATACATGTATAGCGCCCAGCAGCAGAAGCTTCCTTTGTGTGCCCCATATATCTCTTACAAATCCTTCAGTCCCAGTCACCATAGAATTAAAAGAAGAAAAAATCTGAGGAGAATTTATAAAATCTTCCAAATTGTTTTTTAAAATATTTTTATTTTTAAGTAATCTTTATACCCAATGTGGGGCTCAAACTGACAACTCCAAGATTGAGAGTTGTGTGCTCTACCAACTAAGTCAGCAGACTCACCTCTTCCAGGCTCTTTAAAAAGAAATTAGTTCCCATCTGTGTTGAAAGGATGTTGTAAATCTTGCAGCTGCTTCTCTATTGTTTCTCAGGGCACCTCCCAAACTGACTCATAAAGCTGGCCACTCTTTCCTTGAAACCCTTCCCTTCCAGGATACTGTGCTATTCTAAACATTCTCCAGTCTGTGTAGCAGGTCCTTTTTCCTTAATTATAATCCCAACTTTTTTCTTCTCATGCCTTCTAGATCTAGCCAAGATAGTGATCCCACTTGGATCTGACTTTATTTTTTAAATTTTCTTTCTTTTTAAAAAGATTTTATTTATTTATCTGACAGAGAGAGATACAGTGAGAGAGGGAACACAAGCAGAGGGAGTGGGAGAAGGAGAAGCAGGCTTCCCACTGAGCAGGGAGCCCGATGTGGGGCTCAATCCCAGGACGCTGGGATCATGACCCGAGCTAAAGGCAGACTCTTAATGACTGAGACACCCAGGTGCCCTTGGATCTGACTTTAAATCTCCTTCATTTATACTCTGTCCCTAGGTGATTCAACTGTCATTTCTGGTCTGATAATTTACAAAACTACGCCTCTAATTCTAATGTTTTCCTAAGCTTCAGAGCGTTATATTCAAAGGCCCATATCTGGTTCATCACTGTTACTTCAAGCCCAGCTGGTCCAAATTCAAGAATATAATCTTCCCTCTTAAACCTGTTCATTCTGTTGTCTTCCTTATTTCTGCTTCTGCCCTCAACATCCTCCTAATCATCCAGGCTCCAAATGTTAATATAGTTAATGTCTTCATGAATAATATTTAAAGTAGGAAGGATGGGGGGGCCTGGGTGGCTCAGTTGGTTAAGTGACTGCCTTCGGCTCAGGTCATGACCCTGGAGACACGGGATCAAGTCCCACATCGGGTTCCCTGCTCAGCAGGAAGCCTGCTTCTCCCTCTCTCACTCCCCCTGCTTGTGTTCCCTCTCTGGCTGTGTTTCTCTCTGTCAAATAAATAAAATCTTTAAAAAAAAGTAGGAAAGAAAGGCATGAACCTCCCACACCCAACTATCACCAGGGTTTCCCAATTCGATCCCCACAAGCTCTCCTAGTCTTCCCGTTCTGGTACTGTCTCTACTCTCACTGCCCTACTTTAGTCATTTTGTTATGCCTTCCCCCTGAATTACCGTCATCCTTCTCCAACAGCCTTCAATCTCTCCTTGCTCCAATCTACCCAACACACAGATGATCAGTAATCTTCCTAGCCCTCAGTTCTGATTAGATTTTCCCCCTACTCAAAAGAATGTAACTTGCACTCAAATGCTTTCACACGAGCCAGACTAGAGTGCATGTGGTATGCTTATTATGCACATTGGAAATGTTAAATCATTGCTTTTACCTAACACTACTTGGAATTTCTTTCCCCTAGCTTGCTTGCCTCAATTTATCCAATCTTCAAAATCCATTTAAACTATTATCGTCCTCTTACAGCCTTTCCTGAAGACTTGCTATAGAGACCCTTTGTTCTCAACTGAGAGTGGACATTTTCACACTATGCCTTTTAAATCCCATCGTGTCCTCTTCTACCTCTTAATAACTCTTTAGATATTTTTCTTTCTGAGAGTTTCATCCTCTGTCCTCAACTTTTTCCCCATTGATTTTAAATGCTTTCCGTGGGTGAGTTCATTTACTCTTTGGCTGATAATGTTATTTAATTACCCAAAGACCATCCCCTGTCCCCATTTCCCACACCCCCCACTTTCTTCTTCTAACAAAACCCTGATTTTTTTCTAGATTGGGGGCACAGAATATGCTTAGTCCTGGGGGATGAGTGATTATTAATCCATTTTTTAATTTGTTTTTATTTTTTATTTTTTAAAGATTTTATTTATTTATTTGACAGAGAGAAATACATCCAGAGAGGGAACACAAGCAGGGGGAGTGAGAGAGGGAGAAGCAGGCTTCCTGCTGAGCAGGGAGCCCGATGTGGGGCTTGATCCCAGGTCTCCGGGATCATGAAGGCAGCGCTTAACCAACTGAGCCACCCAGGCGCCCCTATTTTTTATTTTTTTAAAAAAGATTTTATTTATTTATTTGACAGAGATCACAAGTAGGCAGACAGGCAGGCAGAGAGAGAGGAGGAAGCAGGTTCCCTGCTGAGTAGAGAGCCGGACGCGGGCCTTGATCCCAGGACCTTGAGATCATGACCTGAGCTGAAGGCAGTTGCTTAATGAACTGAGCCACCCAGGCACCCCTTATTCAGCTTTTTTAAATAGATACAGGCCCATTCATATCATTGTTTCTCCTAATTGAGTTTTGGCCGATTGAATCTTTTAAGGAATTCCTCCAGATCCCATTTTTGAGGACATTATATTCTACTTTATTAATGTTTTACAATCTAATATATTAATATTTCACTTTCATCAAAAAGAGGTGGGATGTTCTCAGTGATAGACACACAGGCATCAGAGATTTTGGACTTTCAGTTCTCATTCACAGGTACAAGTCAATGGCCACCACAGAAACACAAGACTCCCTGGCCAGGTATCAAGGAGCAGTCCTTTATAGTGGGTGTAAAATACTCTCAATTGATTTGTGCTCACAAATAGATGAACAGAGAAACAAAACAGGCTAACAGACCATATTCCCAGTCTGTCACACTTCACCCAACAGAAAACTGATCCTCATTTTCATGAGAGAGATTACCAATGGAACAGGTGATAAAACCAGACTCAGTTATTACAATAATTACTGCCATTAATGAGGAGTAAATCATCAGCCCTGTGTGTCCCATACTCACATATGCAAAAGGTGCTCTCGTGATCAGCTTGGGGTCCATTACGTGCTACGTCCTGGACCGTATTGTAGCAGAGAATGGCCCGACTATTTTCTAAAGCCTCGGCAATATTCCCAGGAATATGAGCAGCTCTGTACCGCAGCTGGCCGCACTGGCTCTCAAGACCACGTAGCTCTTCCTCTTCTGCATTCAGTAACATCACATTGCTAGCTTATCATTGGCCGTATTGGAAGTATTTATACCACAGAAATCCGTGGACACTGGAAAATCAGCCCACATGTGGCCTCAAAGAATCAATCATTAAACATTTTCCAGCATACAGTTGTCCTTTGCCCACTAGTACCTGGACTCAGTAATGAAGAGAAATGGTCCCAAATGCAAGTTTGACAAGATGTGGACAGATTAACAGATTTGGCCAAGAAAAGAAACAAAACACAAATACACAGAATGAAAAGGAGAAGAAAAGGAAACAGGAAGAGAGTCAGCAGAGGAAAATTCCACTGACGCATGGCTAGGCTTAAGCAGTCCACATGGTGCAATTCTAAGTCCCAGCAAATGACTCCACTTGGATATCTCAGTGACCTCCCAAGCCTTCCAAGTATAGATTGCAAAAGCTAGTAACATGACTCCTGCACAAATATAGATTAAACATGAATCAAAAAACTGATTTAATTCATGAATGAGGGAGCCAACATGAGAATAAAGATGATTCAAAGAAGCATAGAAGAGACTGAAGTATTTTGTAGTCAGTGAAAGATGGAATGCAGAGCCACAATGGCAAAGTTGAATACAAACTGTACTCTGGGAAAGGAAAGAAGGAAAATATTCATTCTGATATAGACCAAAATAATAAGAGGAAGAAGAAGGAGGAGGAGGAGGGAGAGGGGGAAGAAGAAGAGAAGAAAAGAGAGAAAGAAAGGAAAGAAAGAAAGAAAAAGGAAGAAAGAAAAATAGTTTACAATGATGTGAATATTGATTTGGATATAATAAACAAAAATCAAGTCAGTTATTTTTCCTCAAGGATTTATCTGGTCTCTGTTATGTAGATCTCTCTTTTTTTTTTTTTTTAAGATTTTATTTATTTGACAGACAGAAACATAGTCAGAGAGGGAACACAAGCAGGGGGAGTGAGAGAGGGAGAAGCAGGCCTCCCGCCAAGCAGGAAGCCCGATGTGGGACTCGATCCTGGGTGTCCGGGATCATGACCTGAGCTGAAGGCAGTCGCTTAACCAGCTGAGCCACCCAGGCGCCCCTAGATCTCTCTTATTAACAGTGATCAAGATTACAGTCAAATATGGATCATCCAGTGTTTAGCAAACTTTGAGCTCATAGAATACACAAGCTTTAGGAATATGTTATTAAAATTTAAGCATTGTCACCGCAGGTGAATCCCGGACTAATTTGATTATAAGTACGTACTCAAATGTGGGTGATGAAATTTATGATCTCTTTTGGCTACAAGATGACCTTCGGAAAAGTGAGGGGGTAGTGGGGAATATATATGTTATTACAGAATGCCTACACATCCCAAGAGCCTGTACCCTGAGCAGAAACAGGGGGTCTAAACTAACCAACAGTTCCATGTGAATGGAAACTCCTCAAGAGGTGGTGCTTGCCTGGAAGCAAGGGTTTCCAAAGATTTGGACGGCATGCTTAAAGTGTTGACATGAGAACCAGCAAAATCAGTAGCAGGCCAGTACATGCCAGGGCAAAGATTCTTACGACCTGATATCTAAAGCATCCTTTTTATTGCAAATATTTGATAACGCTCCCCTTACTATCCTAAAACAAAATCCATAGATAAGATGATCTACACACATAATTTAAACAAACATGCATGATAAAGGAGAGCCAAAGGAAAAGTAATTTATAGTAAAATTGTGTTTTTGTGTGTAAATTCATAGACACAACTCTTCAGAAGGCACAGTGGAGCCAAACACTCACATTGCCTGTGGTAATCAGCTTGAGTAGGACAGCTTCAAATGCAGACTGATCCTGGGGTGTGGACTGATCACTCAGAACCAAGTGTATTGCCTTTAAATGATGCCTTTTTTCCCAATAGTGAATACCTCTTCCAAACTCCAAATTCAAAATTAAGGTGTAACTTGTCCTCTAGTTTGCATGGCTATTGCATTTCAAAAAATTGTTTATTAAATTGTGTGTGTGTGTGTGTGTGTGTGCATACACGCGCACACACATGTACACACTTTAAATAGAGGGTTTTTTTTTTAAGATTTTATTCATTTATTTGAGAGAGAGCGAGAGAGCACAGGTGGGGAGGAGGGGCAAAGGCAGAGGGAGAAGCAGGCTCCCTGCTGAATTGGGAGCCCAGTATCCATCCCCAGAGCCTAGGATCATGACCTGAGCCAAAAGCAGTTGCTTAACCAACTGAGTCACCTGGGTGCCGCTAAATAGAGCTTTAAGAAATATATATTGATATTGATATCAATACAGATATATATTTGAGGGATTTAAAGAGACAGAATGAGGAGGGGCAGAGGGAGAGGGAGGGTGAGAATATCAAGCAGACTCCTCACTAAGTGCAGAGCCTGACCTGGGGCTTGATCTTAGGACCCTGAGATCATGACCTGAGCCAAAATTAAGAGTCAGATACTTAATCAACTAAGCCACCCAGGCACCCATGAATAGAGCTTTTCCATGTTGGACTTTCAGTGTCAATGGGCAGTTAATATTCACTCTAGAAAGCTCGGAAGTTGGAATTCAGTTATCTTCCAACTTTATATTTCCTGAACTTGAGGAAATGGCTTCCAGTCTCAAAGCGAATCGTGCCTGTTAGATTAGTCCACAAAGCTGGAATTCTTGAGAACTCGAGTGACTCATTCCCTGGGGCCACACCAGAGGTTTTGGAAGAATTTGAATTCATATCACCATCTATGCAGTCCATGTGTGGCGGTTTAAATTTCAATTTAAGTTCATTAAAATAAGATAAAAAAATTCAGTTTTTTCAGTCATACTATCCACATTTCAAGTGTCCCATAACCACATGTGGCTAGTGGCGACTGTATTGACTAGAACAAAATGCAGACATTTTCACCATTACAGAAAGTTCTCTTGGACAGTGCTGCACTTGATTATAAAAATGATGCTTGGGTATCAGAAAACTCTAGTTACTTACTTTCTGATACATATGTGTACCTAATATGAAAGCTGTTTTTATCTCCTGAAACTGAGGATACAAGTAGGAATTTGTATCGATTAAGACCTTGGGACTGCCTTCCAGAAGAAGATAATGTCTAGAATGATAATGGCAAATTGCAGTAATCTATTATTTTGCTTTTCACTGACTTTCCAAATTTCCCATTAAACCCTTTCAGTTGTGACATTAATGGAAAACATTAGCATGATGTGGGCCTTCTGTGGATGCAGACATTTCCCCACCATTCTGGAAAAAAAAAAATTACTCTCTTACACTGGATTTTCTTCTTGTGGAAATATTTAGTTTCAAGGCTACCTCTTCCATGTAGAATTTCCTGATTTCATTTCCTTCGCTGTTACTGTCTTCCGTGGCAGCAGAGGATGGAGGCTGAAAGGGCTGAAACTGGAGCTAGACTGTCTGGTTTCACATCCTAGCTGTACCATCTATGAGCTGTGTGACCCTGGGCAAGTTGCTTAACCTCTCTGCTTCAGCATTATCATTGGTAAGACAGCAATGATAATACTACCAATTTTAGTTTTGTTTTGAAAATAATAGAAATTGAAGAAAAGCAGAATTTTATTACTCAGGCTTGTCTGTCCATAGATTTGAGATGATAGCATGTATAATATGCTCTTGTTTACTTAAAACCTTTGTTTTTAAACTTAAAGAAAATTTTTGTGCTACTCCCATTCTATCAGTTTTGGATGCCTCCCTTTTCCTTAGTTGTATTTGAGAGCTGATGGCAGACCAAGTCCTCCGGACTCTCTGAAGCAGAAATGCCACCACAGCTTTTTGAACTGCCAAAGGGAGCTTTATTAAATCAACAAAATACTTTTAGCTTTGAGCTGCTGTGCAGTGAGATTCAACACAGACATTCCACTTGTCTGGATTTTCCATCCTGAGACTCACCTAAGTTAGAAAAATATGTATGTTCTACCATTTACTCTTTATTTTTTCCTTTATGCCTTTATTTACCGCTATGCTTTTTTAGAATTAGGGGTTTTCATAGATGTAGGACTTTGGTAACGCTTACAGAAAATCTTGCAGGAAAGTGTTATAAGGTCTATAATTTATTTATTTATTTTTAAGATTTTTATTTATTTATTTGACAGAGAGAGACACAGCTAGAGAGGGAACACAAGCAGGAGGAGCGAGAGAGGGAGAAGCAGGCTTCCCGCCAAGCTGGGAGCCCAATGTGGGGCTTGATCCCGGGACTCTGGGATCATGACCTGAGCCCAAGGCAGATGCTTATTAACGACTGAACCACCCAGGCGCCCCTATAATTTATTTTTAAAAACCATCCAGTGTAGGGGCGCCTGGGTGCCTCAGTCAGTTAAGCATTCGACTTTTGATTTCGGCTCAGGGCTTGATCTTACAGTGTGAAACTGAGCTCCATGATGGGGTCCATGCCGGGTGTGGAGCTGGCTTGGGATTCTCTCTGTTCCCCTCTCTCTGCCCCACCTCCCTCTGAAAAATCAAACCAAAACAAAACATAACAAAACTTCAGTGTAGTTGGTGTAATCATATGTACCTGCTAATTTGTTTAAGTTGTATCTCTAGGGGTGACCAGTTGACCTGCTGTTTCGTGGGTATCCCACAGTGGTCATCGGCACCGTCTGCAAAAAGCCAGGTTCTCTGCTATCCTCTCTCTCCACCAACCAGGTATTGGCAAATCAGCTTATTGGGTGTTAAATATGTGTTTTTATTGGCAAAATTCATGTTTGTATGTTTATCAAGATGGCAGATGTTAGAAACCAGTTCTCATTGGTAAAAATAATATTCCCTTGCTATATGTAGAGGCGAAATACTTTAGGGACACTTTCTAAATCAGTTCATAATCGGTGGTATGGTAGGCCAACCCTGAGGGTTCTTGCCTTTATGTAATCTCTTCACCTTGGTGTGGGTTTGATTTAGTGACTTGGTGATAATGAATAGAGCATGGTATGACTGATTTAAATGACAGATACTGTTTTTGGCCTCTCTCTCTTCCTCTCAGAATGTGTGTGAGGGATTCTTCTCTTTCTCTTGGATTGGTCACTCTGGGGGATAGCGACTGCCATGTTGTGAGGCAACCCCGTTGAAAGATCCATGTGGCGAGGGATTGAGGCCTGCCAATAACCAGGTGAGTGGTCTTGGAAGTAGAACTACCTAGCTTAAAGGTCTCAGATTCCTGACTCGCAGAAACTATGAGATAATCAATGCTTATTGATCGGGGCCTCTAAACCCTGAGTGATTTGCTTCCCAGCATAGATAACTGATAAAAATGTTTAAGACATGGAGAAGCCAAGGAAAACTACTCCGTGCCTGATATATTTTGGCAATAAGATAGCTAATTCTCAGAATGCCTGCTAGGAGTCAGGCAGTCTTCTGTGTATTTTCCTGTTTGCTGTTGCATGGTCAATTCTTAGATAAGGAAACTGCCGTAGAGAGGTTACATCACTTGTTCAAGAGACAGAGTTTCGAGAAAGCCCCCGGGCAATCAACGTATGGAGTCCCCGATCTTCAGGGCTGTGCCTCATTACTGGTCAGTCTTGTGGTTTCATTATAGCGGGAAGAGTGAGCCAAGTGCAGTCAAAAGACCCTGATGGGCAGGATGGAGGGAACATGAGCAAGACAAGAAGCTGAAAATGTTCATGAAAGCCTAAATTTGACTTTGTAAGTATAATCTACAGGAATGAACTTAGTCACCCCACCCCCATTAAAAGCAACTAGCAGACTCTGAGGAAATAGGCCTGTTCTGGCAGGAGGGGCATTTTTCAAGAGGGGAAGAAAGCCCAAGTCATAGATACAAAAAGGATGGTCACCAGTGTTTCTTTGTGATCCTGTCTGTTTGTTCAAATGAACATTACCGTCCCAGCTGATTCACTCAGAAGCAGTGAATTCATCAACAGATTAACCCAAAGAGCCTCCCTCCAAGATAAAACAAAATATATTACTGTGATTTTTTCACAAATAGTGAAAGTCACAGGGTATTTTGCATTCTTTTTCTTCCTTTTTCACAGTGCCCTCCATGTACCTGTGTTTGTCATTTAGGATAATGCAAAGGGAGCAGGCGCCTGGGTATGTGCACAGAGCCTCAGGACACTTTGAGAATGTCGTTTCCTTGCAAAGAACACCAAGAAACCCCATGTGTGCTCTGTGAGCACCTTCTGACCCAATTGGTGAAAAGAATAAATGTGTCAGCACCCTGTGGTCATTGCTGATTAAAAAAAAAAAAAAAAAAAGCCTTGTTGAGTGCCAGGAAATTTAGCCCAGTTTTGTCCCAGCAAGATATTGTAGATCATCGATAAACAAATGAAAGAAAGAAGTTTAACAAAGACAAAAGTAATGATGTCTTCCTCTTATGACCTATTCAGAGCTGATATATATTATAGTGGTCAAGATTGTTCTACCTTTGTAACCATATCATATCTGCTCACCGATTTTCAAGAGTAGAGGCTCTGGTCTGAGAAACATTATTTTTCCTATAATGTGTCAAAGCCAAATCTGTTGATTTAGGTAAGCGGAAAATGCCCAGGTTTTATATCAGCTGTTTGATTTATTATTCAGCTCTGTGTGCTAGTTACTTTGTGAGTAGTTTTATGGGGAAAAAGTCATGGTGAATAAGTGATTCCACTTTGTATAACATAAAAACAAGAAAGTGAATGCAATATTTATGTAACACAACCTTAACTCTAATCCTTACCTGCCAAGCGGGAGAAATAAAAACTTGTTTGCCCTGCAAACGACATAGGGTTCTAGTTCAACTATTTACGATTGCACATTTGGGAGGAATGAAATACCTCTCCCATTTAAAAAGTGCTTCTGTGTGTTCTCTTTGGTTTTCTAGTTTATAATTTGGAAACCTGAACCACTCAAACGGCTTTTGTTGGAAAGTTACGCAAGGCAAGTGTATACACAGAGCACCATAAGTCAAATAGCTCAGTCACTAAATGCCATCTGAACCCTCCTCTTGGAAAAGGAAAAATAAATTCTGGGCTTACGTAGTTACTAGAACACTCTCCCACAGCCCCTCACTGTCATGGCCGTACCTGTGGCCATGTCACTACCGATCACCACAGCCCTGTCATATTTCAGTTTCTGAATTCTATACTTGAGTGTCATCTTCTAACTTTGGAGCTCACTCCTTCTAGTACTGACCTCCACCATTCTCTGACCCCACCTGGATCTTCTACCTGCTGATCTTTGTCCCTCATGCCCATCCGTAAGTCTCTGTGTTTTCTCCCTACCTACTTAAATCCCATGTTCATCGTTGAGTCACTGGTTGATAGCCATTCTCAACTCTGCTCGCTCTCTCTCACATCTCCTGTGGTACTCGTTAGATAAGTCACAACCCTAGTTAACTCCAGTGCTCCATCTATTCTAGGCCAGCCTTCAGGCAACTGAACAACACACAACCACGCTAGCTGGTCTCATGTGAAATTGGGGACCACGGATCTCCATATTGTCTTTTATGCTGCTTAGCAGCCACATTATGCTTCCCGAATGCAGTGTCTCGTGCCCTCTCCTGGGCTATTTTATACTTTCTCCTCTCTTCTCAGGGAGGAAACACTCCCTCCTTTTTGGCTTTGCTGAGATCATTGAAGCAATCAGAAGAGAACATTCACCGTCGCTCCCCTGTACCTACCCATCTGTATCTGCCCATGCGGGGTGCCTTCCCCTGCCCTGTGGATGGGCTGCCTTTTCAGCCAGCTATGCCTGAACCCCTGGGACCTAGGTCTCACCCCTGACATAGGCTCAAGGATGAGTCTACCATTCCCAGCTTTTCTGTGGCCTCATTTTTCCCTCCTCTGGAATGGATCATTCCCATAAATGTGCAGATGTGCTGTTATTTCTCTCCCCTATAAAAAACAGCAAGACCCAAAGATCCTTTGACTCTACTTCTCCTGCTGGTGGGTTTCTTTTCTTCCTTTCACAGCAAACTCCTTTATTTTTCTT
>PITA01004172.1:0-127218 GCA_004023965.1 Spilogale gracilis
AGGGAGGGAGGGAGGAAGGAAGGAAGGAAGAAAAGGAAGGAAGAAAGAAAGAGAAGGAAGAAAAAGAAAGAAGGAAGGGAGGGAGGGAGGGAGGAAAGAAGAAGGAAGGAAGGAAGGAAGAGAGGGAGGAAGGGAGGATACATAAGCTGATAGATTTAATCTTTGAAGACCTCAAGCATAAACTTGGACAATCATCACCTTTCAGTAAGTGAAAACTGGCACATCTGAATCTCTGCACCTCATGTGGTTTTATGTACATAAAAAATGTTTGTTGCTTCTAGGAGACATACTCCTTTGAGCAGCAAAAAAAAAAAAAAAAAAAAAAAAAAAATGTAAGTAATTGATACTCCCACCTCCCAGAGCCATAGACACACTGAAGAACTCCCTTCTCCATATCTGATCACAGTGCTGGCTGGAGGAACCAAATTTTACCCTCAGAAGGCCTCATTCTCATTTTTCCTTAAGTAAGTGAGTTCCCTTAGTTTCCTTCCTTTCTATGTAAAAATTCTTCTGTATTTGCACCTATTTTTTCTTCACTTACTGCTGCTTCTGAGAAAGATGACCTCTATCTTCCTTGCCAGGGCCTGCTCCTATGCTAACCCCGGTCCCACCTTCACTCACATCCTTCAGAATCCTGCTCAATCATTTTTAATTTCTCCATTACCCCTGGGTCCTTTTTTTCTGCCTACAATTAGGCTCAGGCCCACAATAAAAATATTAACAGCAGCAAAATAAAATTTCTATCAATCCTGACATGCTTCTCAAACTATCTAGAAATTTTCGTCCTTCCCTCCATCTCTAAAAGATAAAGTTCCAGGCACCTGGGTGGCTTAGTGGGTTAAAGTCTCTGCCTTTGGCTCAGGTCATGATCTCAGAGTCCTGGGATCGAGGCCCGCATCGGGCTCTCTGCTCAGCAGGGAGCCTGCTTCCTCCTCTCTCTCTGCCTGCCTCTCTAACTATTTGTGATCTCTCTCTTTCTCTCTGCCAAATAAATAAATAAAAAATCTTTAAAAATAAAATAAATAAAAGATGAAGTTCCACCTCCCTGTACTTTTTCACCAACACCACATTCTGATGCTCTTTGCCATCAGGATTCCTACCCCATCACTACACTGACACTATTCCTTCTTGACCCCTCTTATTATTTGGTACTGTTAACCTCCCCTTCCTCCAGGAATCTATCTGGGTTCATCTGGGTTCATCTGGCTCCATCTGGGTTCATCTCCAATCTCTCTGATCTGCATTCTACATGGCCCCTCTTCATGATTTTCTTCTCCTTAGCCTTCACCATTCCTTAAGGATCTGTATGGGATCTTCCACTATGCCTGCTTCTAATGGTAGCCACTAGGCAAATATGGCTATTAAACGTAATTAAACTAAAATTAGCCAGTAAAATTAACAAGTCAGGAAACAACATATGTTGGCAAGGATGTGGGGAAAGGAGAACCCTCCTACATTGTTGGTGGGAATGCAAGCTGGGGCAGTCACTCTGGAAAATGGTATGGAGGTTCCTCACAACGTTGAAAATAGAGCTACCCTACGACCCAGCAATTGCACTACTGGGTATTTACCGTAAAGATACAAATGTAGTGATCCGAAGGGGCACCTGCACCCAAATTTTTATAGCAGCAATGTCCACAGTAGCCAAACTATGGAAATAACCTAGACGCCCATCAACAGATGAATGGATGAAGATGTGAGTTTTATATATATATATATATCAGATCCATCATATATATAATGGAATACTATGTAGCCATCAAAAAGAATGAAATCCTGCCATTTGCAACGATGTGGATGGAACTGGAGGGTGTTATGCTGAGCGAAGTACGTCAATCAGAGAAAGACAATTATTATATGTCAATAGAGATGCTATTAGGAAAAATTAAAGTCACAGTTCAGCTCTACCAACACGCTAAGTGCGAGTCAAGCATTCCACAGCAACATGTAGCTGGTAGCTGCCACATAGCGGAGAGAGAACATCTCCGTCATCGCTCAGAGTCCTGTGGTGTGGTGCTGGGAGAGCCAAGCCGCTAGTTTGTGGGTTTTCTTTTCATTCTACCTACCAGGCCTATCATGATATCTGAAAAATGTTAGGCAATGAATAAGTGGTTGTAAAATGTAATGAATCTCTCAGATAACTGCTTCCATATAATAAGATTGTGGCTAAAATGGATCTCAAGGAAAACATTATAATGGGTTTTATTCTATTTACATTTTTGCTTGGTGTGGTAATGCATGCTACTCAAAAGATAGCACATGAACTATTCCAAATGATTATTTTCCCTGTTCACAGGGTAAAAGCAAAGTCAGTGTTTTAATAATACATTAGTGTTTCTCAAACTACAGAAAGGGAGTTTGCAATGGAACTGTGAGTGAGGGGCAAAGGATTTTGGGCAGAGATGTCTTAAGAACAAAGTAGATAACTATGAAGGTACACACATTGTCTGCTTGGGTGTTTTGTTTTGTTTTGTTTTGTTTTTGCAGGGGGAAACTGAGTTGAGGAGTGGATAAGTAATGTGAAATAACAATGTGTGTTACCAAGTATAATGAGAAAAAAAGATTTTCAAGATTTTAGTGACATGATATTCAGCAAATTCACGTTTTGGGAGATCCTCACTGCCTTTTAATTAGTGAAGAGGTGTTTCTTCCTTAAGCCTCAACTATACCATGAAATATACCTTTACCAATACACAATTTGCAAAACTTTGAGCACAGAGAACTAGTTATCAATCAAAGGAAATCAAAGACTGACTACTATCTGAGCCACAAAACACAATTAAAGACCATCAAATAGATTTATAAGGATGAAGTAAGACTGAGTTCTTTAAATACTTGTTTGTTCCTTGTTACTACTGCTATAGTGTTTATTTAATAAATATAATTTAAGTAAAAACTTAAAACAATACTATTGGCTGAAGACTAAATAATTATGCCCCCCCCCCAAGTTTCACATGTTGAAATCCTAAAATTAGTGTGATGGTATTATGACTGTGGAAATCAACAAAGGGAACCCTCACTAAAGTGGAGTCAGGAGACTAGAAAGAAAAGTCATCCCACTTGGTGTCCATTACAAGCAGAAGTGCCACTGAGAGACCCCAACAGAAGAATCATCAATAGGAAAGAATGATCTATTAGAGGCCCCACAGGAAAACACGTACAGTTGACCCTTGAACCATACCAATGCCCCAAAATACAGTTGAAAATCCATGTATAACTTTTGACTCACCAAAAACTTAACTAGTGAGAGCCTACTGTTCACGATAAGCCTTACCAATACCATCAATAGTCAATTATCATATTTCGAATCTTAGATGTATTTTATACCCATATTCTAACCGTAAAGGAAGTTAGAGAAAAGAAAATGTTAAGAAAGTTGTCGTAAAGAAGAGAATATACATTTATAGTATATACTGTACTTATTGAAAATTTTCCAAATATGAGTGGACCTGTGCAGTTCAAACCCACATTGTTCAACGGCCACCTATCTACTGAATCCTCTACGTGGAATCAACCGTCCTGCAACTCAGCCAATGAGAAACCATTATCATGCTGAACTCTTGCCTTCCTCCAATGGACTTTCATTCAAAACAAACCCTCCCCAATTCCTCCTTCATCCCCATAAAATAACATTCCTCTCCCTCTTATGTTGGACGTGCCTTGGTTTTGCCATAGCTTGCATGTCCTGAGTTGCTGCCATCTGTTATTCCCAAAGAAACCTATTTTTGCCAGAAAAATAATGGCCAATGTTATTTTTAAGATTAACAGGAGCAAGAACATGGACATCTGCAAACCATGAAATCCACAAATCTGCCTCTTCTCTGATCTTGGACTTCCCAGCCTCGAGACACCGTGAGAAACAAATTCCTATTGTTTAAGCCACCTAGACTATCGTATTCTATAATAGCAACCTGAGGATTAAAAATTGGTACTGAGAAGTGGGGAGCTGCTGTAACAAATACCGAAAAATATGCAAGCTACTTAGAACCAGAGAATGGGTAGAGGCTGGGAGAGATCTGAGGTGTATGCTAGAAAAAGTCTACACTGCTGTGAAGAGCCTGTTCTGAGATTTTGAGAGCTCAGAGAGAAAAGAGGAGAGCAGGAGATAAAGTCTCACTCTTCTTAGAGAATACCTAAGGAATGCTGAACAAAATGTTTAGAAATATGGACAGGAAAGGCCACTGTGATGAGGTCTCAGATGGAAATCAAGAACATGTGTTGGGAAACTGGAGGAAAGGCAATCCTTGTTATAAAGCAGCAAAGAACTGGGCTGAATCATGTTCACACTCCAGTTTTTTATGGAAGGTAGAACTTTGTAAGTAATGAAATTAGAGATTTAGCTGAAGATATTTCTAAGCAAAATGTTGAAGGTGCAACCTGGCTTCTTCTGATGGCTTATAGTAAAATGTGAAAAGAGATTACTTAAAGACAGAATTGTTCTGGAAAAGGGAAGCAGAAACTGAAAATCTGGAAAATTCCCAGTCCCAGATGTAATGTAAAAAACGAGAAAGGGTGATCAGAAGAAAACACCAAGGGTATGGCCAAGTGACTGATTGTCCTTCAGTAGGTAAATGGATAAATAAACATCGGACAATGGACTATTATTCCACACTAAAAAGAAACGAGTTATCAAGACATGAAACCCATGAAAGAACCTTAAATGCATATTACTAAGTTAAAAAGCCAAGCTCAAAAGACTACATACTGTATGATCCCAACTATATGACATTCTGAAAAAGGAAAAACTATGGATACAGTAAAAAGATCCATGGTTGCCAGGGACTGGGAACAAGAAAAGATAAATAGGCAGAACACAGAGGGATTTTAGGACAGTGAAAATATACCACTATGATGGTATAAAACATACCACTATGATGACGCCTAAATGTCATTATGCATTTGTCCAAACCCAGGGAATGCACAACACCAAGTTGTATTCTGTGAACTGTAATATAAACTGCAGACTTTGGAGAATTATACTAGGTCAGTGTAGTTACAGCACTTACAGCAAATGTAACACTCTGGTGAGGGACGTTGATAATGGGGGAAGGCTGTGCTTGGTTAGGAAAGGAAATATATGGAAACCTTTGTATCTTCTGCTAAATTTTTTTCTGAACCTAAACCTGCTCTAAAAGCTCAAATTTATGTTTTTTAAAAAAAGGACAGCAGGGGCGCCTAGGTGGCTCAGTTGGTTAAGCGACTGCCTTCAGCTCAGGTCATAATCCCGCAGACCCGGGATTGAGTCCCACATCGGGCTCCCTGCTCCACGGGAAGCCTGCTTCTCCTTCTTTCACTCCCCCTGCTTGTGTTCCCTCTCTGGCTGTGTTTCTCTCTGTCAAATAAATACAATCTTTAAAAAAAAAAAAAAAAAGGACAGCAGGAGTCATCCTTGTCATGATGATAATGTTCTGTATCTTGACTAAATCAATATCAATATCCTGACTGTAATATTGCACTATAGTTTCATTCAGTGTGACCAACAGAGTAAACTGGGTAATGGATACACAAGATCTATCTCTATTATTTCTTAAAATACATGTGAATCTAGTTATATCAAAAAAAAATTTTAAGTTTAATTTTTTTTTTGGTGATTGTGTATGAGATTAGGGCCCTGACAACAGAGATAGAAAGAAATAGAGCCCAGAAATATTTAGAGCAGCATTATTTATAATAACCAAATTATGGAAGCAACCCAAGTGTCCATCAGTTGATAAACTGATAAAGAAGATATGGAATATATAAACACACAGACACACACACACCATGGTTATTCAGCCATAAAAAAGATTAAAATCTTGTCATTTGCAATGACATGGATGGAGTTGCAGAGAATCATGCTAAGTGAAATAAGTCAGTCAGAGAAATACAAATACCATATGATTTCATTTATATATGGAATTTTAAAAATAAAACAAATGAGCAAAGGGAAAAAAAAGAGAGAGAGAAAGACAAACCAAAAAACAGACTCTTAATTACAGAGAACAAACTGATGGTCACCAGAAGGGAGGTGGGTGAGGGGATGGGTGAAATAGGTGATGGGGATTAAGGAGCGCACTTGTTGTGAGGAGCACCAGGTGATGTATGGAGTTGCTGAATCACTATACTGTACACCTGAAACTAGTATAATATTGTATATTAATTAACTGAAATTAAAATAAAAAATATTTTAAATATATTTAGGTGGTAAAATCTGCTATAGCTGGTAATGACTTGAATGCGATGGTCAAGAGCTGAAGACTGGGAAACAGTAAGATGTCATGGTGAGTTTTGGGTTTCTGAGGAACTTTTGAGATACTCCTGTGGAAATTCCCAGTGAACAGAATTTGGAGACCAGATGAAAGTCTGAACTGGAGATAAAACTCGAGAGTTGTTCATTAAATCTATAACTGAAGCCATCACATAGATGAAGTCAGTTAGGAAGACTGTGCAACAATTGAATAGGAAAAAAAGGGGTGAGCTAAGGATTAAGTCTGAAGGTCACCCCCATCTCAAGTCCAAACAGAAGAGGAGTTAGCCACAGGAGTAAGAGGAGGACCAAAGAATGCCTACGAGGTGGACTTTCCTTCCCTTAGCAAATGCTGTTCTGGTGTCACAGGAGACCCAACCAACTTGGAGTGAATCAGGGACTAAGTAACGGGAATGGGAAGAGCACATGCGAACACTTGTCTGAGAAATCTGGTTGTGAAGGAGAAGAGTCAGCAAAGCACAGAGAACACAGACTGATCACATGCGGGCGCCATGTTGGTGTGGTGGTGGGGAGCTGAATAAGCTCCCACAGGAGTGAGGTCATCAACTGAGAGTAGGGTTGGGCCATATGAGACTGGAAGTTTGAAAAGAGTGGATAAGTTCTGATGTCTCACTGAAGAGAGAGGAACAGCCAAGTGACCAGGTATATGTATCATGTTGAAAGCCCCACTCAGGGGCGCCTGGGTGGCTCAGTTGGTTAAGCGACTGCCTTCGGCTCAGGTCATGATCCTGGAGACGCGATGTGGATCGAGCTCCGCATCGGGCTCCCTGCTCAGCGGGAAGCCTGCTTCTCCCTCTCTCACTCCCCTTGCTTGTGTTCCCTCTCTGGCTGTGTTTCTCTCTGCCAAATAAATAAATAAATAAAATCTTTAAAAAGAAAAAAAAAAAAAACCCCACTGAGTGATATTTGCCACCATCTCCAGTCACAGACATAGAATAAATGGATATTTGCATTTACTGGGGTTTTGTCTAATGAAAATAACAAAAAGATAAAGATGTAGGAAAATCGGAAAATGCTAATATGTTACAGAGAGATGGGCTGTGGACTATCTGGATATGGAAGAAGGTGGTGAAGATGGGAGGAGGTTATAAACAGGGCAAAGGGAAAGAAATCCTGATGAAGCCAAAGAAGAGTCATAACGGAAATGGTGTACATCCACCGTGGAAGACTGACCATGGACAGTCACAATGTAAAATGTTTCACTGGGTGCTTGTTGAAATGAAGCAGATCCAGCAGAATGTAAGAGCCACAATATAAGATCCACAGACTCATTGGCAAAAGGTAGGGACTCAATAGATGTCATTATTATTAAATAATTACTAATTTACTGCATCAACATAAAAGGAACTTCCTACTGTATTCTAAGCTCTTAGATCCTGACTCTTGGGCCCTCGTCGACTCTACAAACGCCTCCTCTCTCTCTCTCATTACCTTAGTTGTCTCACTCTCCATATTGAGCAAGTGACAACAAGCCATACACACACACACACTGCTAGTGGGCTTTCCATCACAGGGGGAATTTGTATCAAAGGCAGCTAACTGCGCTACAAACTATCATGGCTGGGGTGTTTCTCCTATAGGAAATTCAGGCCTCAGGAGAAAAGAAACCACTGCTTCTGCATGAAATGATGGGGGAGAGAGCAGCAGAGACAAGTGTCTACAGTTTTAAAAGAACAAGGCTAAACTCAAGCCATTCCTCTTAGGACACCAGATTTATTATTCCGGGGAAAAGAATTGCTCCTTGCTGGGGGTTGTGCTGATTCCAAAGTGACAAGTGTCACTGGTAGGAGAGAGCACATAGAAACTGCATGGTTTTCTTCACATTCCAGTTATAACGTACCTCATTTCTCGGGGAAGGAGGTATTTCTCAGACTGAGAAAAACACTGATGGGTCAAGGGGATTAGCCACGCCAGGGAAACCACACTACTTATAAGCAATTTGGGAAACAAAGACAAGAGGGCACAGGGAGTCAGAGTTCAGTTCCTCTGGTTAGAGCAGTTTTAGTTGTAAAAAGGGGATGCCACTGAGAGATTGAGGCGTGACAATATAAGATACAAGAGTAGAGAATACCAAGCAGGTGTGAAGTCAGAGAAATAAGAGGGTCACGCTGGAATTCCCATTGCTCTTGGAATTTTCTATTGCTTCCTAGATGCTCTGCTTTCCCAGCTTCCAGGCATGCTAATCTAGATGGATGACCTCTTAATTATTGAGCTGCCTATGGATAAAACCACAGAAAGACCCCCAGAAGTTCTACAGCAACTCAATTTATCAGATGGTCAAGTGGAAAATGAAAAAAATAAAATAAAACTGAACCTTTCTGTGTCACCCTCTTAAGCTACCATATTAATGCATCAGTATTTCCTCTGGTCTAAATAAAGTACACATGATGGGCAGTGTATCTACTCCAAAAACAAGAGCACAAACTCCCGGGCCTCCCAGTGCTACCTAAGTTTTAACAAGATTTTCTTCCACAAAAGGTAACTGTTGCTAAATGACTTCATCATCCACTGGAAAAAGACATTCCCTGAAGTTTAACTCACTGGCATGAGAATGTTTTCTGGAATGTCAAGCAGTTACTGACTTTGGGTCTGTGCTAGTACATTGTGACAAATATAGAGGACTATTTCCTACCACAAACAATTCAGTTCACCGTATGGTGCCAAAGCTGGCTGAGCCAGATGGCAATGAAGCGCAAACCCACTTATAACTCAACAACAGTGTCCTCCATGAGATGGGACCCTGCAACAAGTGGTTAAAGAAGGCCAGGAGTTGCCTAATATTTGGCTTTGTCCAAACATCTTTCACCATTATGAACAAGCCACTTTGAAGACAAATTTCTAAATACAATTCCTGGCCTTGAATTTTAGAATAGCCTTGGAAGAGACATGATGTGCTGATTTCCTGCAACCTTAGATCCAGGCCTGGATTTTCCAATTGCATGGGAAATCTGAATGTTCAAAAATATACTTGAGGTTCTTCAAATCAATTCAGTCTCATTTCCAATCAAACAGATCTATGGTTTCAACGGCACAGTTTCTGATACTGGATATGGCGACAATGGCAAGGAAGAAAATGGAAACCGTCTTAATGTTTCTGTATTCTTCACAAACTGTCAATGGGTGTTATTTTTCCTATAAAAGAAGTCCTTTGTCATTAAATCCTGCTGTTATTCAAAATAATAGTCAACATGCATCTTGGACACAATGGAATATGGCATATGGCATTATTTTTACTGGTATGGGCCAGAAACTGGTTTTGATGATCTTGAACTGATTTCATTATAAAAAATAATAAGCCACATTATTTGAAATAGCCTACAAAAAGTGTCTACCATTTAATGGCAAGCAACAAAAATCTTGGATGAGTCCATATTGATTTTTCGGGAGCACTTCAAGGTAGAAATTCCTTGACTGTGTTAAGGATTTGTTGTTGTTGTTGTTGTTGTTAGCATGAGTGGGAGGCAGGGGGAGTAGGTGGCAGGAGAAGCGAGAGAGAAACTCAAGCAAGCTCCACACTCAGCACAGAGCCCAATGTGGGGCTTGATCTCACAACCCTGAAGTCATGGCCTGAGCCAAAATCAAGAGCTGGAGGCTTAACTGACTCAGCCACCCTGGTCCCCCTGTGTTAATAAGCATTTTTAAAGTGTTCCCTGTTTTATCTCAAACATGTAGGAGCAATCACAGTCCCATACTAGTTATATACCATCCATGAAATTCTGACAATAAGCCTACACTGATCTCAGACTAGTTCAAAGCATTCATAGACCAGAACTTTATTCAAGTTGTCACTTTCAAGCAAAAAATCAAGCTAGAAAAGGGTATTAACCAAAATTACAATAAGAATATTCTAATGCAGCTTATAGAGTGACTTGCCAATAAGGTTTTCCAAACAGAGCTTAATTCCATCATATTTCAATACTTTTCAGTGACAAAACATAGGGCATCCACAGTAGGAACAGGGTTAGGCTGAGGCCCTGACATTAGACCTGCGCACTAGACCTGAAGAGGCATTGGCTACAGGTCCAGTGACAGCAGAATTTCAGCCCAGAGTATGACAGGTTTGAATAAGCATGGCTCAGGAAAGCAGTCAGCAAGATAAAGTATGGGGGTATGGGTAGGGGCAGGGTGAGAAATTCTGACCGAATAATTCTTAAAAGTCCTACAGCAGGCAGTTGGCCCCTGAGATGTACAGACAGAAGCTACAGGGTCCCACTGATGGGAAGGAGGCTCAAAGACTTCCTCCAAATTCCCACAAAAGAAACTGTGAAAACAAGGCAAAAGGTAGAGGGACAGGAACCAGGCAATTAACTAGATGAGTAGCTCAGAGATGGAGACAAAAGCAAAACCCTGACCCTTTGAATAAAGACATATGAGGCAATGGGAGTGACCTGTGATGGTCATGGGGGTCTGGCTGGAAGATAGGAATGTAAATCCCACTGCGGTTACATCAAACATCCAGGAAAATATCTGGCATGACAGGTGTGTTACATTTTGTTAAATCGAGGCCAGTGTATTAATGCTAGATCACAGCAAACCAGGCAATCTGGGAACTATTACAATAGAGAAGGTATGATGGCAAAACTGGGCAGCATGGAGTAGAAGAGAGGAGGAAGTATCAAGGACTCAAAGATGGGCTCGTAATGAGAATGGCAGACGTCCTGAGCAAGGATTTCCACCGCAAGCTTCCTTCCTCACAGATGACTGCCTAAATTTCAAGGTGAAGATTATGTTTAAGGCGAGCTGAGAATACAGGGCCTGTAGTTGGAACCATGTGGGACTTAGTCCTTCTAATTAAGGACTCCTTTCCATGGTCAAAATTTAGTCCATGCACAATGTACCTTTCCAGAGGCCATTTAGTTGGCTCAAAGATCTCTTCCCTTATCTCCTTAACACTCTAGCCAAGGGTTTCTGAACCTGTCACGGCGTCTGGGGGCAAGGAAGCTGCTATCCTGTAGGAGTGAAGAGAGCTCTCCTAGCACCCAGCACTGGGCAAGGACCCATTCATGCTGCCACTACCTCCAGCCACCGCCAGCATCACCCCAAATCCAGTGCCACGGCAGTCCGTCTACAAGCAGATAGGGTCATCCTTAGGAACCTTTCCAAAAAACCCTCCAGGTAGCTACTACCAAGTAACTGCACATGAACCACAACTGAAATTTATTGTCCACCCAATATAAAATGGGTCCTGTACAGAGGCTTGGAATCAAATTACAGATTCTCAAAACATCTTTGGACTTGGCCGAAAGAGCATGGGAAGCTACTGTGCTTACAAGTGGAGAATAAGCACTTTAGGAAGGCCCTGCTAACCCACAGCAAGAGGTAAAATGTAGTCCTCATGAGATAACCAAGAATCTAAAACAAGTTAACTCAAGGGTCAGAAAAAGGGCACGAGAAAGCTCTGTCTTAAATATCTGTAAACATTTCTAACTAAGGTAAGTGATAGAAAAGGTGGTAGGCTACAAATTCCGACTTTTCTGAGATTGCCATATTTCAGCGTCTGCACTGGTCCCTTAAAGGACTTACTCCTTCTCCAGGTGATCACAACCTGAGAGCCTAATCCAGGCCATCTAACATGTATGTGAGATTAAGACAGACACCAAGATGATGAACTGCCACTGTAGAGTGAGAAAAAACCGTATCAGAAGGCAGAATCTCAGAAGAGTAAATGTATCTCCCTGGGATAACTAATAATCAGAAGGCAAAATTGTCAGAATTAAGCATGGATGAATTACTTCTTGTCTCAAGGCTCCATGCATCTGAATACTGAGTCAAGCCTGAATCTGTTGATGGAAAGGTCAGTAGAGTCTTCCATGTGTGGCTACAAGAAAAATGGGGATGAGTGCCTGGGCAGCTCAGTCATTGTCTACCTTTGGCTCAGGTCATGATCCCAGGGTCCTAGGATTGAGCCCAGCATAGGGCTCCTGCTTGGTGGGAAGCCTGCTTCTCCCTCTCTCACTTCCCCTGCTTGTGTTCCCTCTATTGCTGTCTCTCTCTCTCTCTCTCTCTCTCTCTCTCAAATAAATAAATAAAATCTTAAAAAAAAAAAAAGGAAACAAACAAACAGGAAATGACCCTTCTTGTTCACAGAAGGAGTCAGGCTGAATTACTAGAAAACAGAAATCTCAAAATGTCCCTCAACCATTTACATTTCATGAAATATGCACAAAAAAAGAAACAAGAAGCACCCTAGCATTATTCTGCACATTCCTGTTCTAATCATTGGTGACCCCAAAAAAGTTGGACTCACACGGGCACATACACCAGGACTGAGGTCATGGGAGTGTTAGGCTAGGTTCTTTTGCATCAAAATTTAGACCAACTAGGATGCTGTCCCTTCCAAAGTAACTTAACAGCACAGCATTCTTACAAACAACCTGAAAAGAATTTTCAGTAAATCCTTCCAGTAGGTCAGAAGGTGAAGAAAGCAGTAATTCATTTCTGGTCTCTGTAAGCACTTAAAGAGAAGATTATTTGGTACTTGTGTGCATCCCTGCCAAAATTAACAGGTCATATTTGCTAAAAAGTCAAAGGTAGCAGGAGATTTTGTTTTACTTTAGAGTTTATGTATTTGAATAATTGTTATATTTTAGTTCCTCTGGGATACACGTTCTGTAAATGAAGATAGAAACTTATTCTGCATAAAAGGTCATAAGACAAAATGTGCTGGAAATAATTTACTATGCCCTGTGTCTTCAAACCACTACAATCCTTCATCCCAGTAGCATTAAATATGTTTAATTTCCACTCCATCCCAAACCCTACTTGAAGAAGCAGCTCCACACATCATGTGGCTGACCATTCCCATCCCCGGTTGACTAGAATAGCGTGGATACCACTCATGCCAGCTAATAGATTCACTGGGTAGGAATCAATTACATCAACTTGAGAAATCAAAGGGTCATGTAGAGGTAGAGCCATATCAGTCTTGAGTAAGTAAGAAAACATCAGAAAGACCACAACTGAGACAAAAGACGAGACTACATGAAAGAAACAGATACGGACCAAGCAACTGCTCCTGTCTGATGATCTCGTGATTCTCATGCAAACAGACTACGCTTTTGGTTCTGTGAAATGTGTATAGCCTTACAATAACCTCCACCTTATCCACCTCATCTCTATTTATCGGGATTAGTTTGACAGCATTTCTGTTTGTTAGAACCAAAAAAGACTTAATCATAGATTTCCTAAACAGTGCTATATGAAGGAAAATCAGGATGAATGTATGACTGCAGTCCTAATGCTAGTAGAGTTTTGGGGAGCAGCAAATGAGAAGGCTGGATCTATAACTTAGGGACTCAGTGTCTATTTGCCTAGCACAGGGCCTGATAGATAGGAGGTCCTTATACCTAATTTAAAACTTTTTTTTTACTAGAGATTTTAAGCTGGTATTTCCCAAAACTAACTCCACAAAACCCTGTTCCACAAAGTGTTTCTCTCTCAGCACTACACACACACACACACAAACTTTTCATTTATTCTCTCAATTAAGTTTGAGAAACATGGGGCATTTGAAAAGGGGCAGGGAACTCATCAGATCTATACAGGAGCAAAGATTCTGCTGTTGTCCGGAAGAATCTAGAGTGTGATCTTTCATTTTCTTTAGGATTAGTGTAACAAGTTACCTGAGTTACTTAAAGCCTGATTTAATATGACCCCCCAGTGGATAAACTCTGCTGGCAATTGTATACAACTCCTTAAATAAAGGCTTTGGCTATACGCCAAAAGAAAAATGCTGTCACTTATTTTACCTTACCCCATATTTTCCACCCAATAAGCTCGGTATTTTAATATGATAGCTAATTCTTTAGATGGGGCAGTTTTTTTTAATGACCCTGAAATCTTGTAAATCAGGTATTCTGAGCACAGAGTGATGTTTGCAAAGAGCAAATAGTATAAATTCTTCAGGAACCTCCCTAAATGTCACAAAATTAAAGTTCAGGTGACCACACCGTGGTGGTAAGCACTGAGTGATATACAGAATGATTAATTATTATGTTTTACACCTGAAACTGATACGACACTCTATGTTAATTATACCTCACGAAAACAAGTAATAAATAATAAGATAAAATTTAGTTTCTAATTATCTACGCTATGTACAATAGATTATTTTGCTTATCAGATAGCAGCCTCTCTCTGCTTCCCTTTCCCTACCATTCACCTCTTCCTTCCATCCCTGGGATGGGGCTTGTCCCAGACAAGCCAGCAAAACTACTTTCAAATGATACTTAATTATAATATTTTTTTTTTCTCAAAGTCCTCAGCCTTCTTTACCTCCCATTTTACTGTAGGGAGAAACAACACAATCCTACTTCTTCCAGGCTCCAACTCTTCCCACCTTGTGGGATTTCCTGGCCCTTCCCCCTCAGCTGACTGCTCTTCCTCCTCTTTAGCTTTTGACTCTATGAACGCACTCACTCACAGAGATTCGACCATAATTTCTATAGGAATTCTCTTTCCAATACTGACCCACCTCTAAGTTCTTATACTAAGATAATCAAAGTTGGTAATCAAAACTCAACTACTTAACTACCAGGACAGTAACAATTTGGGAAACTGCACTGAGGAAACACACTCATAAAGCTGGGACACATAAAGGGCTATTCTACCAGGAAAGTGTGAATGACAATGATCCACTCATGAGAAAAGGGGAGAGAAAAAAAACCTCCCCTAAATAATCCTAAGCATGGTTTTTCCTTAGATTCAAATTTATCCATAAGGGCATGGATTACAAAAGCCAAAAAATTAACAACAAAAAAATGGGTCCCTGCTTTCTATTGCCTTTGGGTACTATGCAAGAAGCAAATACAAATCCTACTTAGAAGGAAACCTTCAACCCAAATTGAAGGGGATTTTCACTGAAATAGTCCAGTTGTATCTGAGTGTATAATCCAACACTATACAATGTACGTGGAAATGAGCTACCATGAGCCAGAGTTGGAAACAAAAATGAAAAGAAGAATAGAATCACAAGATCTTCAAATAACAGTATTTCTAGAAACAGAGTATAAAATAAGCATGGCTAAGATTTTTTAATGGAGTATAGATTCAAACATATGAGAAAATTATGTTACTCTTAAGAGCACATTTTTAAAAGAACAAAGTATCATTTTAAAAAGTAAAAGCATTATTGAAATTTAAAACTCAGTAGACATGAAATAAGAATTCTTGCCTGAAATAGAGATTTGGAAAAATAAGCTAGATAGAATTAAGCAGAAAGCAGAGATAAAAATTTTAAAGTGATATTAAGAGACAAGGAGGTTAAAATGAAAATATCCAATTACAGTTATAGATGGAGAGAATCTGAGGAGGGGGCAGGGTTTGGGGCCAGATGGTGGAGAAGTAGGAGACCCTGTTTCAACTGGTCCCCTGGAGTGAGCTAAATATCTACCAGAACACTCTGAACACCCATGAAATCAGCCTGAGATGTAAGATTACACACTTCTGGATCCCTGCAGGGCAGAAGAGCAACAGTGGAAAGGTGAAGCAGAGTGGGAGCCCTGGGACTGATGTTGGAGGAGAAACAGAAGGGGGAGGGAGCCACCAGAAGCGACCCATTGTAAAGTAATACCCCAATAGGAAAGTGCCCGTGCTTGAGAACCAGAATCAACTTGGAGTCTGGTTAAAAGCACTCCAAAAATCAAAGGGTCTTAAGGGGCGACTGGTGGAATTGGGCGACCGCGGGCACAGACCTAAGCCCACAGTCCCCGGACTGCCACAGCCGGCGCCCACTCTCACCTGAGACAGCCCGGCGGGGAATCCAGTCCATGGTCCTTGAGTCCCCAGCTTTCCACTGCTTACACCACCACTCAGGCTGAGCACAGCCCACCCACACGTGAGAGAGCCCCGCGGGCTCCCGCTGCAGGCCCCTCAGCCCACAGCCTTCTCAGGGCACCCAGCGTGGGCGCGGGCACAGCAATAACAACCGGGGCAGACCCCAGGAGCAGACGCGCCCAAAGCAATATCACCACAGTGTGTGTGGCCTGGCGTGCAGAGACAAGTGGAGCCTCCGATGAGCACTGTGGCCGCCGTCGCTGGGGAAGCGCACCCTCTGAGAGCTTGCGGTGCTCGGGGCGTTTGCACAGGGGCAGTCTGTGTATCCCAGACCATCCAGGGGGCAGCTGACTGAAGCTTCTCTCTGAGACGCAGGTCTGGGTGTAGACAGCTTACTCTGCTCGGACTCTCCAAAAAGCCACCCAAAAAACGCCAAAGGGAAAAAACCTCCAGAGAACAAAAGCCTGAAAAGGGGGTTTCCATAGAGCCCAGCCCCTTCAGAGGGGGAAGACAGACGCAGCCCATTAAGACTGACTAAAAACCAATGCAGCAGGCCTCTCCCTCAGAAGACAAGAAAAACACCAACATGAGGGAGAAACGATATGTTAAGCTCCTGGTACTGCCCCCAAACCTGTGTATGTTATAGATACACCTTTTCTGTACATTTTTTTTTAAAGTCCGTCCTCACGATTCCTTTATTTTTTTAACTTACTTATCACTACAACCTGATCTTTAAGACATAACTTTTTAAATTGAAATTTTTTCATACATATACATGTGTTTCTTTTTTTCTTGATATTCATATAGATATAATCCTTTTTCCCTATTCAATACTACTCATATATATAAACCAGTTTTAATTTCCCTATATCTCTGAAATGCTGAGTCCTTTAACAAAGATAACAAGACACACCCAGGAAGAACTCAAATGCCTTTCTTGCCCACATAGCAGTTTATAACCACCTTCCCATCTTATTCCTCTGTCACTATTTCTGTGTCCTTAGTTTTATCTTTGTACTACATAAAATTTATTCTTGGGGGTCGTTTGGGCTAGGTTTTACTTTTTTTTTTTCTTTTACTTTTGTCAGTGTTTTTTTCTATTTGTTTTTGTTTTTGTGCTATATAAATCCTACTTTGGGGGCCCATTTTGGCTGGGTTTTTTCTTTCTTTTTTTCTTTTTTCCTCTTTTATCTTTCTTTTTGGTGGTGACTTCTGATTGCTCCAAAACTCTTCAATGGCCACCTTGCCTGGATCATGGTTGATATATTCAGCCAAACATCCCCTCAACCATCTCTCACCAAAATGACTTGGAAGAGGAACACCCAACAGAAGAAAAACTCAGAGACTGTGACCTCTGCCAAAGAACTACTGGATATGGATATAAACAATATGTCAGAAATGGAATTTAGGGTAGCAATTATCCAAGCAATGGCTAAGTTGGAAAAGACCATTAGTGGCAACATAGAACCTCTAAGAGCAGAAGTGAGAGCTGACCTGGCAGAGGTTAAAAATTTTACCATTGAGATCCAATCTAATCTAAATACTCTAATACCTAGGGTAAGCAAAGCAGAAGATAGACTTAGTGATCTAGAAGACAGACTGATAAAAATAAGAAGCAGGAGAAGGCTTAGAACAAATAGCTTAAAAGCCAAGAAAATAGAATTAGGGAAATAAATGGCACCATGAAACATTCCAATATAGAATTATTGGGATTCCTAAGAGGGTAGAGAGACAGAGAAGACCAGAACACATAGTTGAACAAATCCTGGATGAAAACTTCCCTAATCTGGGAAATAGAACAAGTGTTCATGTCCTAGAGACAGAGAGCACACCCAACACCCCCCAAGATCAACGAGGCTAGAAAAACCTCCAGGCACATAATTTTGAAATTCACAAATAATAAATTCAAAGAATATGTCTTAAGGGCATCTAGGGGCAAGAGATCCCTTATGTACAGAGGGAGGTCCAAGAGAATAGTGTCAGACCTGTCCACAGAAACCTCACAAGCCAGAAAGGGCTGGCAAAACATATGCAGGGCACCAAATGAGACTATGCAGACAAGAATACTTTATCCCACAAGGTTGGCATGCAAAATGGAAGAAGAGATAAAGAGCTTCCAGGACCAGGAAGGTTTAAAAGATTATGTGATGACCAAGGTGACACTACAAGAAATATTAAGGGGAGTTCTATAAAAGAGGAAAGAACCCAAGAGTAACATAGAACAGAAATTTACAGAGGCAATCTATAGAAACAAGGACTTCACAGGCAACATGATATTAATAAAAACTATCTTTCAATAAACACTCTCAACATGAATGGCCTAAATGCTCCCATAAAACAGCACAGGGTTGCAGATTGGAGAAAATGACAGGAAACTCCATATGCTGTCTACAGGAGACACATTTTGAATATAAATATACATCCAGACTGAAAGTGAAGAGATGGAAAACCATCTTTAATGCCAATGGGCCTCAAAAGAAAGCTCATATCAGATAAATTAGATAAGCTAAAGACTGTAGTCAGATACAGAAGTACACTATATCATTCTTAAAGGGTCTATACACCAAGAAGATCTAGCAATTGTAAATATTTATGCCCCCAACATGGAAACAGCCAATTATATAAGCCAACTGTTAAGCAAAATAAAGAGTCATATTGATACAAATGCATTAATTGTAGGGGATCTTAACACATCCCCTTCAACAAAAGATAGATCAGCTAAACAGAAAATCAACAAAGAAACAAGAGCTTTGAATGACACATTGGACCAGATGGACCACATAGAAATATTCAGAACATTCTACCCTAAAACAACAAAATACACATTCTTCTCAAGTGCACATGGAATTTTCTCTAGAATAGACCACATACTAGGTCACAAATCAGGGCTTAACCGATACCAAAACACTGACATTATTCCCTGCATATTCTCTGATCACAATGCCTTGAAACTGGAACTCAACCACAAGAAACAGTTTGGAAGGAATTCAAACACTTGAAAGCTAAAGACCATCTTGCTCAAGAATGTTTGGATCAACCAGGATATATTAAGAAGAACTTAAATATTTCATGAAAACCAATGAGAACAAAGACACACCAGTCCAAAACATATAGGATACAACAAAGGTGGTCCTAGGGGGAAATATATAGCCATCCAAGCCCCACTCCAAAAAATGGAATAATCCTGAATACACCATTTCTTTACACCTTAAAGAACTGGAAAATCAACAACAAATTAGGCCAACCCCACACAAGAAGGGAAATAATTAAGATTAGAGAAGAGATCAACAAATGAGAAACTAGAGATATAGTAGAACACATCAACAAAACTGAAGCTGGTTCTTGAAAGAATTAATAAGATCAATAAACCACTGGCCAAACTAATCCAAAAGAAAAGAGAGCGGACCCAAATTAATAAAATTATGAATGAAAGGGGAAAGATAACAACTAAACCCAAGGAAATAGAAACAATCACCAGAAATTATTATCAACAGTTATATGCCAGTAAGTTAAACAACCTAGAAGATATAGATGCATTCCTAGAAACCTATAAACTTCCAGGCTGAAATAAGAAGAAATTGACAACCTGAATAGACCAACATCTAGTAACCAGATTGAAGCAGTGATCAAAAACCTCCCAAAAAACAAGGGCCCAGCACCTGATGGATTCCCTGTGGAATTATACCAAACATTCAAAGAAGAAATAATACCTGTTCTCCTGAAACTGTTTCAAAAAATAGAAACAGAAGGAAAACTTTCAGACTCTTTCTTTGATGCATTTCTTTAATCCCCAAACTAGGCAAAGACCCCATCAAAAAGGAGAATATCAGACCAATATCCCTGATGAATACGGATGCCAAGAGTCTCAACAAGATCCTAGCTAATAGAATCCAACAGTATATTGAAAATATTATCTACCATGACCAGGTGGGATTTGTCCCTGGGATGTAGGGTGATTCAGCATTCGGAAATCAATCAATGTGATAGAACAGTAAAAGAAGAGAGAAGAACCACATGGTCCTCTCAAGTGATGCAGATAAAGCATTTGACAAAATACAGAATCTGTTCCTGATTAAAACTCTTCAAAGTATAGGGATAGAGGGAACATTCCTCAACTTCATAAAACCTATCTGTGAAAAACCCACAGTAAATATCATTCTCAATGGGGACAAGATTACAGCCTTCCCACTGAGTCAGGAACAAGACAAAGATGCCCACTCTTGCCACTATTTTTTTAAATATTTTATTTATTTATTTGACAGAGGGAGAGATCACAAATAGGCAGAGAGGCAGGCAGAGAAAGAAGAGGAAGCAGGCTCCCTGCTGAGCACAGAGCCTGATGTGGGACTCAATCCCAGGGCCTTGAAATCATGACCTGAGCCAAAGGCAGAGGCTCAACCCTCTGAGCCACCCAGGTGCCCCCTTGCTACTATTGTTCAACATAGTGTTAGAAGTCCTAGCATCAGCAATCAGACAACAAAAAAGAAATAAAAGGTATTCAAATTGGCAAAGAAGAAGTCAAATTCTCTCTCTTTGCAGATGACATGAAATGCCAAGACTCCACCCCCAAATTATGAGAACTCATATAGCAATTCAGTAATGTGGCAGGATACAAAATCAATGAGCAGAAGTCAGTTGCATTATTATACACTAACAATGAAAACATAGAAAGGGAAATTAGAGAATCGATTCAATTTACTATAGCACCAAAAACCATAAGATACCTTAGAATAAACCTAACAAAAAAAGGTAAAGGATCTGTACTTGAGGAACTACAGAGCACTCATGAAAGAAATTGAAGAAGACACAAAAGATGGAAAAGTGTTCCATGCTCATGGATCAGAAGAATAAACATTGTTAAAATATCTATACTGCCCAGAGAAAACTATACTTTCAATGCCATTCCAATCATAATTCCACCAGCATTTTTCAAAGTGCTCAAACAAACAATACTAAAATTTGTATGGAACCAGAAAAGACCCTGAATTGCTAAGGAAATGTTGAAAAAGAAAAACAAAGCTGGGGGCATCACGTTACCTGATTTCAAGCTTTATTACAAAGCTGTGATCACCAAGGTAGCATGGTACTGGCACAAAATTTAAGACACATAGACCGATGGAACAGAGTAGAGAGCCCAGATATAGACCATCATCTCTGTGGTCAAATAATATTCAACAAAGCAGGAAAAAAAAAACCATTGGAAAAAAGACAGTCTCTTCAATAAATGGTGCAGGGAAAATGGGATGGTTACGTATAGAAGAATGAAACTAGACCATTCTCTTACACCACACACAAAGATAAGCCCGAAATGGATGAAAGACCTCAACGTGAGGCAGGAATCCTTCAAAATCCTAGAGGAGAATATAGGCAGTAACCTCTTCAACATCAGCCACAGTGACTTTTCTCAAGACACGTCTCCAAAGGCAAAGGAAATAGAAGTGAAAATGAACTTTTGGGACTTCGTCACAAAGCTTCTTCACAGCAAAGGACACAGTCAATAAAACAAAGAGGCAACCCATGGAATGGGAGAGGATATTTGTAAATGACACTACAGACAAAGGGCTGATATCCAAGATCTATAAAGAACTCCTCAAACTCAACACCCAAAAAAAGATAATCACGTCAGAAAATGGGTAGAAGACATGAAGAGACACTTCTCCATAGAAGACTTACAAATGGCTAGCAGACACATGAAAAAATGTTCATCGTACTTAGCCATTAGGGAAATTCAAATCAAAACCACACTGAGATACCACCTTACAACAATCAGAATGGCCAAAATTAACAGGATAGGAAACAACAAGTATTGGAGAGGATGTGGAGGAAGGAGAACCCTTTTACATTGTTGGTGGGAATGCAAGTTGGTGCAGCCACTTTGGTAAACAGTGTGGAGATTCCTTAAAAAATTAAAAGTAGAGCTACCCTATGACCCTACAATTGCACTACTGGGCATTTACCCCAAAGATACAGATGTAGTGAAAAGAAGGGACATATGTACCCCAATGTTCATAGTTGCAATGGCCACAATCGCCAAACTGTGGAAAGAGCCAAGGTGCCCTTCAATAGACGAATGGATAAAGAAGATGCAGTCCATATATACCATGGAATATTACTCAGCCATCAGAAAGGATGAATACCCAACTTTTGTATCAACATGGACAGGACTGGAGGAGATTATGCTGAGTGAAATAAGCCAAGCAGAGAAAGTCAATTATCATATGGTTCCATTTACTTGTGGAGCATAAGGAGTAACATTGGAGGACATTAAGAGAAGGAAAGGAAATAGGAACTGGGGTAAATCAGAGAGGGAGATGAAGCATAAGAGACTGTGGACTCTGAGAAACACACTGAGGGTTTTGGAAGGGAGGGGTTGGGGGATGGGTGAGCTTTGTGGTGGGTGTCAAGGAGGGCATGTACTGCATGGAGCACTGAGTGTGGTGCATAAACAATGAATCTGGGAACACTGAAAAAAATAAAATAAAATATTTATAAAAAGATGAGGAGAACACACAGAATGGGGGAGACATAGTATATAAAATATGATGTCTCATAAATATTCAGAATTAATTAATTCTATAAAATTGGTGAATCCCAAGTGGGCACACACACAAAAATGGGCAACTAGAAAAACCATAGTAAAACTGAAGAATACCAAAGCCAAAGTAGGCATGTTAAAATCATTCAAAACAAAAGGATAGAATACCTGTAAAGCATGTCATTTATACCAGTAGCAGAAACCTCAATAAACACAACAGAATTAAAATGATAAAACTGAGATATAACTCTAAACAGAGAATTTTATACCTAACTAAAATATTCTTAAAGACTGATCTTGAAATAAACTCATATTCAGACTAGCAAAATCTGAGTTTAGCACCAAGAGATCCTCACTGAAGTGGTTTCTAAAAAATATGTTTTAAGAAGAAATAGAGTCTAGAAGGAATGATATGCAAAAAAGAATGGTGAGAGAAAATATAAAATCAGGGCACCTGGGTAGCTCAGTCATTGGGCATCTGCCATTGGCTTAGGTCATGATTCCAGGGTCCTGGGATTGAGCCCCACATCAGGCTCCCTACTCAGTGGGGAGTCTGCTTCTCCCTCTCCTACTCCTCCTGCTTGTATTCCCTCTCTCCCTGTGTCTCTCTCTGTCAAATAAAGAAATAAAATATTTTAGAAACACAAACACACATGGAGCGCCTGGGTGGCTCAGTTGGTTAAGCGGCTGCTTTTGGCTCAGGTCATGATCCCGGAGTTCCAGGATCGAGCCCCACATCGGGCTCCCTGCTCAGCGGGAAGCCTGCTTCTCCCTCTCTCAGTCCCTCTGCTTGTGTTCCCTCTCTGGTTGTGTTTCTCTCTGTCAAATAAATAAATAAAAAATTAAAAAAAAAACAACAACAACACACAAACACACACACACAAAATATATATGAGTTAATCTAAAACACTAATATGAAAAAGAAGAAGGAGTGATGAAAGAAGAGGGGGAGGAGTAATCATGGTAGTGGTGGCAATAGCGCAGCAATGGAAATGAGTCACTAAGAGAGAAACTGAAGTGAAGTGACATCAGCAAAATGGCAGAATGGGAAGCTCCACGGCCTTCCCCCTCACAGTGGAAACACTGACTAAATAACAAAATGTAGATCAATATCCTTTGTGATAAATTCAGAAAATGGTCAGTGGCCTGGTGCACCCCAAGTGAGTATGAAACGAACCACATCAAAGCCAGTAGGAAAACTTGTGGCACTCATGTGCCATATTCCCTCCCCACCCCAGCTCAGTGAGGCATTATTGAGCAAAAACTGCCCGGCTGCTGATTTTTCCTTTGTGAAGGAAAGAAAAAAAAAACAAAATACTTGGCCAACATGCAGACTTTCTGAAGGGCTACCTGAGAAACTAGATGTTGTCTTGCCTGAATCTAAGTGCTAACAAGAAAGGATGTTAGGTTTTGGGTTGCTGAGAATAAAGGTGAGGATTTGGACTAGCACACACTCCCTCACAATAGTCCCTCCCCCTGGTTCACTGTAGAAAAAGTGAAAGAAAACTCCCAAGTCCTGGCTTCTCCTTGTGGAGGTAAAGAGTTGGAGAATGTGTGTAATTTTCCATATTTTCAGGGGGCTGCCCAAGGGATGAGTTTCTGTTGTGCAAGTCTCAGAACACTTATAAGGACACAGCATACTTTAGATGCCTTAGGGTTGCAGACTAAAAAAGAGACTTGGGTGGCATGCTATAATTTCACAGGAACCACAGTACAAGAGAGTCGTACAGTGGGGTGGCCTCTTACTCAAAGACAGGGAAGAGGAGAGGTGTGTACATTCAACATTCTGGAACCCCAGGGGCTGTTCAACGGACTAGTTTCTGTTTCTCCGGTCTTAGAGCACTGATTTGACACAACATATACTAGATACCTGGGGCTGGAGCTCGGGGGCAGGGTAGTTGAGGGGAAGATGCCAAGAGGGCATGGAATGAGAATAAAAGGTTGCTGGGAATTTGTGTCACTTCCAGAGAAACTGCATTAATGCAGACAGACACCAGAGTGAGCAAAAAATAATGAGCTCCTGAAAAACAAAACTGGCAAATCCCTCTAACTGTAAATTTACACAAACCAATCCAGAAAATATGCATCCACCAAAAAGGTTTGAGGAACCCCTAGAATATCTAGCTAGGATAATCGGTAACAGTCTTTCCCTGTAGAAAGCCCATAAAAACTGGAAAGGTGGCTATGTTTTTTCAAGTACATGAATCCCAACACTGTTAGTCACATGTACATGAAGAAAGAGGGACACATTGGTTCAATCAAAGAAACAAAATTAACCTACAGAAACTGATCCTAAAGAAATTGGTATGTATGAGGTATTTGATAAAGAATTCTAAATGGCCACCATAGAGATTGTCAATGAGCTCAGGGAAACTATGCTCAAACAAAATGAGATTAACATCAAAAGCAAAGAAAATATTGAAAAGAACTGAAATATTCCATTGTATATATGGACCACATCTTCTTTATCCATTCGTCTGTTGATGGGCATCTCAGCTCCCTTCACAGTTTGGCTAGTGTGCGCACTGCTGTTATGAACACTGGGGTGCATATGGCCCTTCTTTTCACTACATCTGTATCTTTGGGGTAAATACCCAGTAGTGCAATTGCAGGGTCATAGGGTAGCTCTATTTTTAACTTTCTGAAGAACCGTCATACTGTTTTCCAAAGTGGCTGCACCAACTTTCATTCTCACCCTTGGAGCTAAAGAATACAATAACTGAACTGAAAAAGAAAGAATTTGTATTAACTAAACCGAACAACAGAAGATTTGATCAGATTGAAGAAAGAATCATTGAACTCAAAGATAGGTCATTTTAAACTATTCATTCAGAAGAAAAAAAGAAAAAAGAATGAAGAAAGCTTAAGGAACTTATGAGATACAATCACACAGACGAATATATAATTATAAGTATCCCAAGAAGGAGAATAGAGGAAGGATCAAAGGGTTATTGGAAAAAATGGCTAAAACTTCCCAAATCTGGGGGAAGAAATGGATATCCAAATTCAAGAAGTCACTCCTCCCCAGAAATCTAACTAGAATAAACCTAAAGCAGTCAATACCAAGGGGCACCTGGGTGGCTCATTCAGTTAAGTGTCTGCCTTCAGTTCAGATAATCATCCCAGGGTCCTGGGATCGAGCCAGACATCAGACTCAGTGAGGAGTCTGCTTCTCCCTCTCCCTTTCTGTGCACAGTCGCTCTCTCTCTCCCTCAAGTAAATAAATAAATCTTTAAAAAAAATTCACACCAAAACATCATACTCAAAATATCCAAAGTCAAAAACAAAAAGAGAAAGTTGAAAGAAGGGGGAAAAAAAAAAAGCAACTGATCACACACAAAGAGGCTCCCATAAGAATATGAGCAAGATTTCTTAACAGAAATCTTACAGGCCAGGAGAGATAGGATGATATATTCACAATGTTGAAATAAAAGAACTGACTACCAAGAATAAGATTTCCAGCAAAACTGTCCTTCAAAATAAAAGGTAAATAAAGATTTTCCCACATAAACATAAGCTGAAGGAGTTCATCACCACTAAATCAGTGTTATAGGAAATGATAAAAGGAGTTACGACCGATACCACAGAAATATAAAGGGTCATAAGAGACTAGGATGAACAATTACACACTAACAAATTGGATAACCTAAAAGAAATGGATAAATTACTAGAAATATATAGTCTTCTAAGACTGAATCATGAAAAAATAGACCCATAATGAGTAAAGAGATTGAATCAGTAATTAAGACTTCCTAACTAAAAAAGTTCAGGATAAGATGGCTTCACTGATAAATTCTCCCAAACACAAAAAGAATATCAATATAATTAGCCACATAATTAATAGCAATCCTCCTTGAACTCTTCCAAAAACTGAATAAGAGGAACACTTTACAAACTTACTTTATGAGGCCAGTATTACCCCAATGCCCAAACCAGACAGACACTAAAGAAAAAAAAGAAAATTAGAGGTTAATATCCTTGAGAAAAATAGATTCAAAAATCTTCAACAAACCAAATTCAACAATGCATTCAAAAGGTGATATGCCAGGGCGCTTGGGTGGCTCAGTTGCTTAAGTGACTGCCTTCGGCTCAGGTCATGATCCCAGAGACCGGGGATCGAGTCCTGCATCAGGCTCCCTGCTCGACGGGAAGCCTGCTTCTCCCTCTCTCACTTCCCCTGCTTGTGTTCCCTCTCTCGCTGTGTTTCTCTCTGTCAAATAAATTTTTTAAATCTTAAAAAAAAAAAAAAGGTGATATGCCAAGATTAAGGAGGATTTATTCCAAGGATGCAAAGATGTTTCAACATCCACAAATCAATCAACACTGATATACCCCATTAACAAAATGAAAGACAAAAACAAATACATGATCAGCTAAAAATATACAGAAAAAACATTTGACAAAATTCAACATGCATTTATGATGTTTTAAAAATCTCTTAACAAAGTATCTCTAGAGGAAATGTACCTTAATTTAATGCAGACTATATATGACCAACCCCATTTAATATCATCCTCAATGGTGAGAAGCAGAAAGCTTTTCCTCTAAGATCAGGAACAAAACAAGATGCACACATTCTTCTCACTTTTATTCAACACAGTATCGAAAGTCATAGCCAGAAAAGTTAGCAAGAAAAAGGAACAGAAGACATCTAAAATGGAAAGGAAGAATTAAAACTATCACTATTGCAAATTACATGATACTATATGTAAAAAACCTTATAGACATTACCAAAATACTATTAGAGCTAATAAATGAATTCTGTAAGGTTGCCAGATACAAATTTAATATGCAAAAATGTGTACACTCCTAATGAACTATCAGAAATAGAAATCAAGAAAAAAATACCACTTATAATGGCAGCAAATAGAATAAAATGTCTAGGAACAAATTTAATCAAGGAGGCAAAAGGCCTGTACTCTGAAAGCTATAAGGCACTGAGGGAAGACACTGAAAACACAAATAAGTGGAAAAATATTCTGTGCTCATGGATTGGAATTGATATGTTAAAAATGTTCATACCGCCCAAAGTAACAAACACATTCAATGCAATCCTTGTAAAATCTAATGGCATTTTCCACAGAACCAGAAAAATTAATCATAAAATTTATATGAAACCATATGAGACTCCAAATAGCCAAAGAAATCTTAAGAAAGAAGAACAAAGATGGAGGTATCAAACTCCTTGATTTCAAACTACACTGCAAAGCAAAAGTAATCAAAACAGTATGGTACTGGCATAAAAACAGACATATAGATCAATGTAACAAAATAAAGACACCAGAAATAAACCCAACCACATACTGTCAATTTATTAAAAAGGAGGCAAGAATATACCATGGGGAAAAGACAGTCCCTTCAAAAATGATGATAGAAAAAGCTGGATAGTCACATGCAAAAGAATGAAACTGGACCAGTTTCTAAACACTACATAAAAGAATTAACTCAAAAATGGATTAAAGCTTTCAACATAAGACCAGAAACCATAAAATTCCCAGAAGGAAACATGCAATAAGTTCTTTGACATCCATCTGACCATTGGTTTTTTTTTGGATCTGACTCCAAAGGTGAGGGAAACAGAAAGAACAAACTAAACTGAGTAATTAAATGGCTTCTGCACATTGAAAGAAATCATTAACAAAACAAAAAGATAATCTAGTGAATGAGAGAAGATATTTGAAAATCATATATCTCATAAGAGGCAAATATCCCAAATAAATAAAGAACTCGTACTACTCAAAGCAGGAAAACAAACAAGTAATGTAGAGGACAGTAGGAGAAGGAAAGTAAATGGAAAGTAGGGTAATCCAAGGAGAGAAACGAAACATGAGAGACTTTGGACACAGAAACAAACTGAGGGACTTGGAGGGAGGGGGGTGGGAGGATGGGAGAGCCTGGTGGTGGGTACTGAGGGCACCTACTGCATGGAGCACTGGGTGTGGGGAATGAGGAATGAATCTTGGAACACTGGGGAAAAAAATTTAAGTAACAATAAAAAAATTTTTAAAAATGGGAAGAAGACATGAATAGATATCTTTCCAAAGAAGACATACAAGGGCCAACAGACACATTAAAAGATGCTCAGGGCTCCTGCATGGCTCAGTTACTTAAGTATCTGTCTCTTGATTTCAGTTCAGGTCTTGATCTCAGTAGGCTCAGGGTGTGGAGTCTACTTTAGGTAGACAGATGATGATGAGAGATATACAGATAAAGATAGAGGAGATAGAGATAGAGATAGAGAGATGATAGATGGTATAAATAGATGATTGATAGATGATAGATGACAGATAGATAGATGATAGATAGATAGATGATAGATAGTTGATAGATAGATAGATAGATGATAGATAGAATTCAGTATCAGCAAGTGTCAGAGAAATGCCAAAGAAATCCAATATATCACCTGTCAGAATGGCTAGTATCAAAGACAAGAAATAACAAGTGTAACAAGTGGCAAGGATGTAGAAAAAGGGAATTTTCAAGCACCTTTGGTCGGAGTGTAAATTGGTGCAGCCACTATGGAAAACAGAATGGAGTTTTCTCAAAAAAATTAAAAATAGAACTACCATATAATCCAGAAATTCCACTTTTGGGTATTTATCTAAAGATAATAAAAACACTAATAATTCAAAAAGATCAATGTAACCTTATGCTCATTACAGCATGATTTATAATAACCAAGATACAAAAGCAACCCTAAGTATCCATGGATAGATGAATGGTAAAAAAAGATGTGGTGTACACACACACACACACACACACACACACACACACACACACACTCACACTGCAGGACTACTTAGCCATAAAAAAAGAATGAAATCTGGCCATGTGCAACAGCAGGGATGGACCTTGTGGGTGTTATGCTAAATGAAATAGGTCAGAGAAAGACAAATACCACTTCATTCTACTTATAAGTAGAATCTAAACAAACAAACAGAACAAAACCCAGACTCATACATACAGGAATAGAGTGGTGGTTGCCAGAGGGACGGGATACTGGGGGCAGGTAGGGAGGGGGCTGAATTGGGTGAAGAGGACCAAGGGGTTCAAAATGCTACTTATAAAATACAGAGGGAACACAGTCAATAACACTGTGCTACTTTGTATGGCAGACAGTGACCAGACTCAGTGTGCTGGTCAGTTTGCACAGCATACAGATGTCAAATCACTACACTATGTTCATGAAACTAATATAAATCTGTCAATCATACTTCAATTCTTAAAAAGACAAAAAACAATTAAAATGGCAATAGCAAGTCCTTCCCTATCAGTAATTACTTTAAGCATAAATAGAGTAAACCATTCCAAAGATACAGATGGCTGAATAAATAATAAAAGAAGATCCATTATACAGTGTGTACAAGAGACTCCCATTAGACTCAGGTCCGCACATGGGCTGGAAGTGAAACCATGAAAAAGACATTCCATGCAAATGGTAACCAAAAGTGAACAACGGTGATAATTTGTATCAGACAAACATAGACTTCGAGTCAAAAAGTTTCATAAATAACAAAAAAAAGGATATTATATAATGGTAAAAGGGTCAATTCCCCAAGAAGATAAAACAGTTAGAACTATGCATGCCCCTAACCTCAGAGCACCCAAATGAATGAAGCAAACATTGACAAAACTGAAGGGAGAAATGGACAGCAACACAGTAACAGTAGATTTTAATGTCTTGATATTTATGATGGGTAGAATGTCAAGACAGAAGATCAGAAAGAGAACAGAGGACTTGAACTAACACAGTGACCGATGATGAGGTTCAAGTAAAAAATACTCAAGAATAATAACATATAATCAGTGAGTATGGGTAGAGTTAAATCACTGCACATGAAACCTGAGAAAGCAGAGAGAGTAACAAAGATTTTAAAAGTAACTACTGAAAGACAAGACATAGAAACAGAATAGACATCATTCACACTCCTGAAGGGGAACCCGCATGGAGTAAAATGAGACAGAGCTGAATTCGAATCTCAAATCTACCACTTAGCAGCATGACTCTAGGCAAATCATAGAACCTGGCGACCTCCTCTATAAAATAAAAGTACTATCCACCTTCTAGAATACTGTGCTGACTATTCCAAGGGGATCGTCTCAGGCCGTTTGGGCTGCTAGAACACAAATCAGTTAGCTCATAAATAACAGAAATCTATTTCTTAAATTCTGGAGGCTGGCAGTTTGAGATCAGGTGCCAGCCTGGTGTGGGCCCTCCTCCAGGTCACAAACTTCTCGTATCTTCTTCACATGGTGGAAGACACAAGGGGGCTCTCTCAGCTCCCTTTTCTATGGGCACCAGTCTCATTCATAAGGGCTCCACCTAAAGACCAGAGGTCCCACATCTTAATACTCTCACTTCAGAAATTGTTTCAGCATTGAATTTTGAGAGGAGGGGTACACATTCAGACCATAGCAAATATCATTATTATTATCACCAAGTCCTTCATAGCACCTGACGGATCCCAGAGTCTAATCAATCCAAGTCCATGTGTTCAGTCTCACTACTCATGACTCCTAGGCACACACTGTATGATTCGATTTATAACAGAGCATTCTCTGCAGAAAACACACGTCTTCCTGCTTCCATACCTTCTACTATACTTTAGCACCCACTGTTTCCGTAAACCTTCCCTGATCATAAACCCAGATATTCTCCAGCAATCTAAAACTGTAAGAGCCTGATATCAAATCCCAGAATGCCCACAGGGTGGTCGTCTGAATGTGCAGTAACACTCCCAGTGACGCGGAAGCCGGGCAAGTCAGAGTGACCGAGTCCTTACACAGGTATTTCTGGCCACTAACACAGGTAACTTAATTTTTTAACTCAAATCAGTATTTTTGTGGCTTGTTCTACCTTCAGATAGTTTTTAACTGTAGAACATGTCTAATATCACTTTAAATGAAAGACTTTTAAATATCTACAGGATCAGAATGGGTGAGGGTGGCGGCCAGAGGTTCTGACTTTTATAAAATATTCCTGGTAGTGCTTTAAGCCCTCTAAACCTCAAGATCCTCCTTTCTGATTTGCTCCTCTTCATGTTTTGCTCCAGAATTGATCACAGGACCCAACTATCCTGGCTTTAATTATAGAATCCTGGTTCTAAGGTTTTGATTATTCACTTTTATCCCTCTAAATCATAATCTCTTTGAAGTAAGAGATGATTTCTCATTTATCAGTACCCTTGCCCCTGCACTTAACGTAATGCCTTTGTATAATAATAAAGCATCACGGGTTGAAAGACGGTTTTAATTGCCTCCTCGTCACCCCATTAAAGACGGAGGGGTCCCCTGCTCTAGGATTAAGGGGAAAGTCAAGCACAAGATACCTAAACCTGGGCACATAAGAGCAAGTTTCTTTACCAGTCACTTGTACCTACAGCCTAGGGCAGGAGGGCACTGCACGCCGCACAGGGTTACCCAGGGGGTGCACCCAGGAATAGAGTAAATAACCAGCAGCTGGGGGAAGCAGGTTTTGCAGGATCAAGAGAAAAAGTGCCCTCTAGTTCTGGCAGAACCATGTGATTGACTCTTTTGGGTAATTCCACAGGCCGGCAGAAAACCGAGGCGTGCCACTGAGGAATCAGCAGGAGCTGTGCCTGGCCTGTCTGATAAGAAGAGCTGATCAGCTAGAGGACTTTCTCCGAGAGGGCAGAGTCAGCAGAGGGACTTGCGATGAGACCATCCCAGGCCCCCCCTGGCTCCAGACCTCAAAGAAACACATCGCAGCAATGTCAGCTCTAATACCAATACGGCTTTCTTTTTTTTTTTTCACTTTAATTTCAGCATTTTAAAGATATCATCACATTGTCTCCTGGCTTCCACAGATTCTGTTTAAAAATCAGTCATTATTCTTTATGTTGCTCCTTCATAGGTAATCTTTTTTTTCCTACTTTGGCTTCATTTAATCAATGAAGATTCATTAGATTCTGATGTCCTGAAGTTCTCAGTTGCCTGAGATGCTTGGATCAAGGGGTTGCTATCTTCCATTAGTTCAGGAAACTTCCCAGCCATAATTTCTCCAAATCTTGCTCTAGCCCTTCCTTCTAGGATAGACTTACACATATGTCAGAGTGTTAGCACGTGATCTATCTACATCTTATACTTTCTTCTGCTTTTATTCTTTTCTTCTTCCAATTCTTTGTTTCTATCTTTCTCAAAATTTATTTTTTGCAATTTTTTATTATGTTAAGTAATTCTAATTTTTTAATTATTAATACATAATGTATTATTTCTCTCAGGGGTACAGGTCTGTGATTCATCAGTCTTAAACAATTCACAGCACTCAGCATAGCACATACCCTCCCCAATGTCCATCACCCGGCCACCCTGTCCCTCCTACCCCCGTCCCCTCCAGCAACCCTCAGTTTGTTCCCTAAGATTAAGAGTCTGTTATGGTTTGTCTCCCTCTCTGGTTTCATCTTGTTTCATTTTTTCCTCTCTTCCTTTATGATCCTCTGCCTTGTTTCTTAAATTCCACATATCAGTGAGATCATATAATTGTCTCTTTCTGATTGACTTATCTCACTTAGCAGAATACCCCAATTCCATTCACATCATTGCAACTGGCAAGATTTCATTTTGCATGGTTCCTTAATATTCCTGTGTGTGTGTGTGTGTGTGTGTGTCCTACATCTTCTTTATCCATTCATCTATTGATACACATCTGAGCTCTTTCCATAGTCTGGCTATTGTGGTTGTCTTTTCTTAAGATTTTATTTATTTGAGAGAGACCAAATGGGGGAGGGGCAGAGAGAGAACCTACAGAGCAGAGAGTCCAACCAGGGACTTGATCCCAGGACCCTGGGATCATGACCCGAGCTGAAGGCATAAATGTTTAACCTACTGAGCCACCCAGATACCTCTTTTTTCTACCTTGAACTTCAGTTTGGATGGTTTTTTTACTGACTTGTCTCTGAATTCACCAATTCTCTCTTGCTGTGTGTAGTGTGTGATAAGATCCATCTCATGAGTTCTAATTTCAGATATATTTTGGTATTCTCCGGTGTCTGTTTAATTCATTTTACATTTCTGTGGAAATAGCCTGTCTTTTTAAATTATCATTATTTTATCCATATTATATTAACCATGATTAATAAAACCCAATAAAATTTTAAAAATCCACATATCTGGATCATCTCTGTGTCTGTTGCCATTGATGATTTTACCTTCTTAGTGATTTTTTTCCAGCTTTTTTACATCTACAAATTTTCAGTCATGAGTTGGACATTATAAAGTATATATGGCTGAGAGTCTGACTGATGTTAACTTTTTATAAAATTCCAAGATGCTTATGTTAAGTTTTGTTAAGCAAGCATTTTGAATTACCTGAGATCTTATCATGAATTGCCTTTAGCCTTTGTTAGAGTTGGTCCATTTCAGTATTTTCCTTACTCATAGACCTTGGTCTTTATTCAGAGGCCGTGGTCTTTCCAGGTTCTCCAAGTATTAACAAGACCTACTTTTGGTGGAGCACGTTGCAATTTATAAAGAATTTTCATATACGTTGTTTTATTTGATCAAACAGGTTCTCCTACTAAGAGAACTAAAAGAGAGATTTCTAAACATAAAACAAAACATCCAAAAGTTCTCAAGATTTGCTAGACTATTTCTTGTCTGAGGACTATTTATTCAAGCCACCATCATTCATTCATTCAATACATATATATAATGCACCTAGTGTATCTCCTGGGTACCATATTAGGCACTGGGAACACAAACTCAAATAATATACTTCCAAAAAGTCTAATGTAAAAACTTGCAATTTTGTGAAGAAAGGGATAAGTGTGAGGGCTAACAAAAAACTAAATGGCTTCTGCCTTATTTGTTTCAACATTTTCTTTTTATGGTTGTTTTTGGGCCTTCATTTGCAATGCTTATGTGTACATTCTAAGAATCTGGGAAGATCTAATGTACAAGTAAATGGTTCTTATTCACTGTGAATATATCTTTATGCCTCTTCTATAAATCTTTAGTATACAGGTTTTGCATGCAGTATGCCCACAACATTTCCTTACTTGAGCTACTTCAGGCTGCACAGATTTGCCCTAAGAGTCTATGATCAAGAAACAGAAATTAAGCCATAGAAACAGCTAAGACAAACCACATATCTTCAGACCTTGGGATACATTAGAAATTTGTGTTTGGGACAAATCTATTGCTGACATTTTTGAGGTTGAGATGGATTGTTACATGGCTTTATGAAAACCTGGAGCAGCATTTTAGAGACTAAACCCTAAACGGAGCTATACCCACTCAGCACAACACTGACAACTCATTTTGGAGCTGCAGCAAAAAAGAAACAAACAACAAAAAAAATTAAACCCATTAGAAAATGCCGTATCTAAAAGAAGAGATCTACTAGTTACCAGTCAGTTTTAAAGTAGGTAATTGTGAGAGATATTAACCTGACGTTATTTAAAAGCCATCTTTCTAAACAACAGAGGGGGAAAGTCTGCCAGTGCTCTTTGAGTCTTTGAATAAGAACACTGAGGGGCGCCTGAATGGCTCAGTCCTTAGGCATCTGCCTTCAGCTTGGGTCATGGTCCCTGGATAGAGCCCCACATTGGGCTCCCTGCCCAGTGGGAAGCCTGTTTCTTTCTCTCTCTCTCACCCTCCTTGCTTGTATTCCCTCTCTTATGTTCCCTCTCTCACTGTGTTTCTCTCTGTCAAATAAATAAAATATTTTAAAAAAACAACAACACTGAAATGTGTCTTAGACTCAGAGCCTCTTGAACCTGAGATATATCCAACTCACTTGTGTATCCTGGAAAGCATCCCATTCCGGACATTTCACTCCCTAAGAAGAGTGATTACCCACCTTATTACCCAGCTCAGGGAAAAGGTTTCTGCCTTAATCTCTCTACTAAGTACCCCTTTTGTCTGTTCAGACTAGAATACTACCCTAAATTGTGGATGCCTCTGTTAGGACCTAAGAACATGATAGGTCAGTTCCTGAAGTGCCTTGTCAAGGGGTGGAATTCATGTCCCTATAACAGACCTTCTACGATGGAGAGACTGAGTACTTGGACTTGTAATGATAGTTACTATTAACTAAGCAGTCCCTATACTTGCAAGACACTGTGCTAAACTCACTTGGTGAATTTCATTGTTTGATTATCAGCACAATTTACTGTTGAGAAAGCCAAAGTATCGAAAGGTAAGTGACTTCCTCAAGATATTGATGAGCAGTGCCTCGCTGGAGCTTAGGTGCTCTTGCTTTTCTGACTTGGAATCTACCTTCACACTCCCTGGATATCTACCTGGTGCTTGACTTTCTGGTTCAACCTGACATCCTTAGGTAATGGTCACCTGAACACACCTGAGATCGCGTAGCCTTCATAAATGGGGGAGGGCTCCATCTGGTAATAAATGGGGGAGGGCTCCAGCCTCTGGCACCAGGTGGGGTCTCCAGCACCAGCCTCCCCCCACCATTTCCTTCAGCTATATGCTGAATGTCACAGAGCTGAGGTTCACTTTGCAGGATCCTAAAACCACCTGTCCTGCGTTTATAAAAGCTTCAGTTTTGTCTGAATCCCATTGTCATTTGTCCTCCCTAAACGTTCTGGCTTAGAGACGAGAGACCAGGATTGTGTTACTAACTTACTATATAACCTTAGGCAAGTCACTTAAACTTGTCAGGTCACAGTTTCCTCACACAAATTTAGGGTGTTGGACTGGTCCCTTCCAGCTATAAAAATCTGTGATTTTAAGATCAAACATGAAATCCTGATAGGAGGACTGTAATAAAATAGTGAAAAAGAAAGAAAATGGTCTGGTCTAGAAGATCTTGCTTATTTTAAAGCAAGTGTTTGGGGCTCTTTTATATATGTTTATATGCACTTAGAGACATTTAAAATGAGGACATTTTATAAGGTAAGAAACAAGAAAGCCCTCACACATGATATTTAAAATGTGGCTCCAGAGTTCGCAACACCCTCATCATGTATAAATAGAACATAGCATTTACAACCACTTACTCTATAATATATTTCTTTTGGCTGAGAGGTAATGTTCAACTACATGAGTTTCTCAGAACACTGGCCTTTGTTCTTTATGTTGTTGAATAAAGTAATGCTATTTTGCAAAGACATAGTGTCCTTAAGCACTCAATCTAATTATTACTGTGTTTTTTGTAAGTGATTATAATGGCTCCATTCACTGAGCCCCCACTATTGGGTGTGACTCCATGCTTGGTAATTTACATACATAATCTCATTCTTCCAAAATGCTGCCAAATATTATTATGCCACATTACTCAGAAGAAAATCAGGCCTCAGAGAATTCAGTAACTTAGCTGCACACCATTAAATAAGAAACCAAGATGAGAACCCAACTCTGTCAAGCTCTGCCCTGCCATTCTGCTTCAAAATAACTCAAATAAATTAGCTCATTATTTAAATAATGATGGTAGTAAAATTTATTGAATCCTTATTGTATAATAACCCTCTTAAGCTTCCCAGCAACATTATAGCTACACACTATTATTATCTCCAGTTTACAGGTATGGAAGATAGATCATAGAGAAGGTAAGCAAACTGTCCACGGGTCATGCAGGGAAAAAAAGATGAATGTTTTCAAACCCCTTCCTGCAAGGCACATACCGTGTGGGAAAGCTCTAAAGGAAAAGTACTCAAGTTTCTTCTCAAGTTTTACAAAGTGATATTTAGGATGATTAGACTGACAAGACAATGATTACAGAGTCTCAACTCCATCTTGACAATTGTTTCATTGTTTCATTGATACCTCGGTTCCCTTCCTTTTTTTTTTTTTTTTTTTTAGATTTTATTTATTCATATGAGAGAGATTGAGAGCATGAGCAGGGAGAAGAGGCAGAGAGAAGCATGCTCCCAGCTGAGCAGGGAGGCAGACATGGGGCTCGATCCCAGGACCTGGAAAACATGAACTGAACTGAAGGCAGATGCTGGACCATCTGGGCCACCTGGGCACCCCCTTGGTTCCCTTCTTTATGGAAACTATGTGGGGCAAGTTTCTGTGTCTGTTCCAGTGAAGGCAAAGATGATGATAGTGACGATGATGACAATGATGTCTTATAAACGATTATTTTATACTCAACTATTCCTATCATTTGACACACTACACCACCATGGCAGAATACACATTAAAATTTAAACCACCAGATACCTGGGTGGCTCAGTCAGTTGAGTATCCATCTCTTGGTTTGGGCTGAGGTCATGATCTCAGATCATGAGATCCATGGAGCCCCATGTTGGTGTTGGGTTCCATGCTCAGCAGCGAGTCTGATTCTCGCCCTCCCCCTCTGCTCCTACCCTTGCTTGCATGCTTATGCCATATATATATGGCATATATATACATATATACATATATATAACATATATATGTTATATACATATAACAAATAAATCTTTGAAAAATTAAATAAAATTTAAATGTCAAAAAAATTATGAGAGAAAATGTAGTTGATCACTCTGAAATCCTAAGGCTTATATTTTTCTTACTGAAAACTGAGTATAAACAGTCTGCTCAGCCTACAGAGAGAAACATAAGAAATAGTTTGTCAAAGAAAGAGGAAAAACTTCAAAATGGGGAGCATAAATAATACATGGCCAGTTGTAAAATATGTTTTAAATATCATAAAGTTTATGATAAACCTTAATTCCAAATAAACCCCTTGATGTTGTAAACATACACTGTGCTAGAGTGTTTAAAAATATATACACGTAATCAAATTCTCCATTGCAACCTTAATTTTCCATTACCTTTTCAATAGCATCCTATGAAAACATACACACACAGAGATGGATACTTTATGATAGCAACACATTGGAGCCAGTGTAAGGAGGTTCATGTCAGTGTTTCCATTTAAACTCCTTTTTTCAGTAGTTAATGACTGCACATAAAAACGCAATTAAGTGAAATCTGGCATCTGTGTTCTAAGTAAGTAAAATTTTTTAAAAGTGGGGGGAGAAGTGCAAGTGTTGACCATTTGAAGGAAGATTTTTTTTTCAATTATTTTGAGGAACAGGTCTGTATAGGAAAGTTAAATAAAAGCTTGTGACAGTTAGATTTATAATATATTTTGGAAGTTTTTGCTAAATAAATTAAATCTTCTCTTTTCCTGTAAAATAGTCTGTGATTTCAGACACTTTGACAAGTACTATTTTACCAGGTATGACATGCATCAGCAGTAATGTCAGTGTTTTTCTACAGTCCCTTGTCATAGTATTTGGGAGTCCATGTAGTCCTAGGAAGGTGGTATAACGAGAGTCATCTTGGAATTAAATGTGAAATGAGACTCAAGTTAGAATTATGCCCCTGAAAGCCGGTGACAGAGTTGGGAAGACACATCCGTGTCAGCGCTGGCACCAACCACTCTGTGAGAGCAGGCAAACCATCTAATCTCTCCGATAATGATAACAGCTCATATTGTGTAAGACCCACTCATTCAAAAACTTGAGCACCTGCTGGGACAAACAGTCATAAACCAGACTTCCTGGGACTTCCTTTACTGAACTACAGTATAAGGTATTCTTAACTCATGGAAACTGTTCGAAGTGAAGAAATTCATGGTGATGATGTGTTTCAGAAAGGCTGTTTGGCAACCGGTTCATTCTCTAAGATGGCAGGATGAGAAGCGGCGACCATTCCAGATCATACTGAGTACTTGGATGTCAAAGAACATCTGCCTGGTTTAAATGAGACAAATAAGCAAAACTACCCAAAGCGGCTTATGTCTAATTCAACAAATACTCACTAAGCCTCTCCTTCACCAAGGGCACGTACCAAAGATCATATCCAATGTGGACTGGCCGGAGTATCTTCAAGAAGGTAACATTTTTCACGTGGAAGAAGAGAAAAGAAGGCGTTCTACGTACAAGAAAACACACTCGCTAACAGAATACACAAAATAGCCCAGAGTATGTTTAGTTGTCACAAAAGGTTCAAAGACGGTGAAAAAATGAGCCTGGACAAGGTGTAAGGCAAACTGTGAGGAGTGCAAGAAAGTGTTTATACAGGATCCAATGAAAGATGAGCTGACATTTTTTCCAAAGGATTAAATGAAATAATACAGATAGTAACTTTTAGCACAGCGCCTGCTGCATACTAACTACTAAAACTGCTAGCCAATCCATTATTTATTTATTTAAAATTTAACTACACCTCATTCTAACCACTAACAAAATAACACCAGCATAAACAAGAACACGGCCCTTGATTCCACCATATCGTGTGCTTATTATAAATTTAAGACTAATTTAGAAGCATTTAAATCCATTTTAATTGGGTTCCACAGACTTCTAGGAATCAGACTTTTATAAAGCACAAATAGTTCCTTCAGTCACCTAGACCTGGTCTTGATCTGGGAGCAAATGACACAAGTGGTAGATACTGGAATTCACCAAAACATGGTCAATATTTTAATATCCATAGAAAAGAGTTGGGGCAAGATAAAAGAGTTCAAACTTGGGAGAACAGAGCCCTTTTCTGACAACTGTTCATTTTTTTTTTAAGATTCTATTTATTTATTTGACACACAGAGAGAGAGAGATCACAAGTAGGCAGAGAGGCAGGCAGAGAAAGAGGAGGAAGCAGACTCCCCACTGAGCAGAGAGCCCGATGTGGGGCTTGATCCCAGGACCCTGAGATCATGACCTGAGCCAAAGGCAGAGGCTTAACCCTCTGAACCACTCAGGCACCCCACAACTATTCATTTAACCATAGTGGCTCAGGGTTAATGAAGATTCTTAGGGATGGTGACAACTACTAGCCTTGGGAAATTCTCAAGGAAGCATTTCCTGAAATCCTCAGAGAGAGGTGTCGTACCTACTCTCTGGCTCACCACTATGTCCAGTGCTTGGCACACAGTAGGTAATTGGTAAATATTTGTTGAAGGAATAGATGACAAAGCAAATCAACAGGCTCATGGAATCAGAGCCAACCATCCTTCTAAACCAGAGAGCAGTAGGAGTACTAGGCCTGGATTCCAGTAAAGCATCCTAGAGTGTGGTCTGGTCAGGACAAGGAGGAAGGTGTCACTCGCTCTATGACCCCTCAAAGCAAATGCTGATGATACAAGAGGTGAGGTATTGAGGAGAAAACAAAGGAAAAGACAGCAACAGATCTCCAGGAACTGGACAATAAGATAGAAACCCAGGAAATTAGATATAAGTGGAAAGCGAAAGGTAGAAGCTAGAAAAATATCCAGAGCTGTAGAGGGTAGCTCCTAAAACTCTTTGAACGGTGCCAGGGGTCTCGGGAATCAGTTAAAAGGCATCTATTACAACTCTGTACCTGGCTGGATGAGACAGACTTTGAAGATCCAAAGACATGGGAAGGTCAAGAAGGGGTCTCAGTGAGAACATGAACAAATGCATTTGATGAGAACTGAAATTGTTAAAGGAAATGCCAAAAACACAGTTGGAAAAATGGGTTGGAGCCTTTGACAGCCTCCATGTTACCAAAGTAAGATTTTAGTCAATAAAACCTTCAAGCACTTCTGTAAAGTTTGTGAGCAGGGGACCAAAGCTCTGCTTCCAAGTTCGAGAAAGTCTGTATCAGAAAAAAAGAAGGGAGACGGTAAAGTTTGCATAGGAGTCCAGGCAAACAAAACTGAGCCACTGAGTCAAGGCTGTGTCCCCGGAAATGGAGATGCAAATCCCACAGCACATGCACACAGTAACAGAAGCTCCCCGTAGCACTTAGCAACTGCAAAGAAATGTGCATACACAACCTTCCTAAGAAGCATCCAATAATGGGATCTGACTCCTGCCCACCCTTGCCCCATCGCAACCCTCAACACTTTCTCTGCACTAGTAGCAATAATGCACCCCACATAGTTACCCACCAACGGAACCTCACAGAACGCCACTCCTTGTCACCAGAATGTCCTCTCCCCACCTTCTTTATTCTCAAAGCTTCAAAAGAATCAGCCTCTGATGTTCCCGAAGTTCTCTGGCATCCCGCAGTCTGTGTCCACCCAGCAGCCTTCCGCTGTCCGCCTCGGTCCGTGCCCCATGCGAGGCGCTGGTTCACCTTTCCTGTCCTCCCTCCAGGAACTTCTACCCCATCACAGGGAAAGTAAATTGAACACACGGATTAGGAGCACCGGCTCCTTTTCTGCAGTTTACCTCCCACATAGCATCCCAGGGCCCCTTCTCTTCTGCCAGATCCATGGAATGCCCATGTCACGGGACGACTGCAAGAAGCACAGAAAACGCCATCTGGAAACGGACTGGGACAGAAGCACTGACTCCTACAGCTTTCCTTGACGCTTCTGCTGCCGTAGCAGATGGAACAATGAAGCCAACCCAGCTCCCCGCCCAAGGTAACCACCAAAGTCGAGGGTTAGAACCAGGCAGTCTGTCAAGATCTCTAGTCTCTCAACCCACTTCCCTGCAGACAGGTCTCTTGGCAGCAAACCTCGCCAACAGCGGACTGGGGCTACACATTCACAGAGAGATACCAACCTCTTGAATCAATTGGCCATTTCTTCCCATAGATATCAAACAAGAAAAATTGTGAAAAAAGGAGCACCAGAAATACAAACTGAACTTAGTGCATCATTGTGGCCAGAAAAAAAAATGGGGGGAAAGTAGCTTTTCACTGATTAATAGTTAGAACTCTCCTCCTTTTCCTTATAATTCAAGCCCCAAAATTATTTTCCCCCCTTTGGTAATGAATCAAGTGATTCATGAGTATATTGGGGACTCTGTCTAGGTTTAGACTTGGCTAGCAATATGCAAAAGCAGATGTGGTTAATTAAGTAAAAGGGGGAAAAAAATGAATGCCTGCTATCACAACTCTATTCGCACTACTTTTTAGTAACTTTGTCATCAGTTACTAAGGAAATTCAATCAATAAAACCTATGAAGAACTATCAACTTACAGTATCTGCTTACAATACATAAACATGAGCCCTGCCGTGTTCTCTATGCAGTGGGAACTCGCCACCCCACAAATGAAGACATTCCTTTATGATTCTGCTGCATTTCATTACACCAAAAAACTTAGTTAACATTCTTTACACTGATCTTCTTCTTTACAATTACATCTCTTGCCATAGTAACTTGCAAATATATTTACAGCATTATGCTGTAGGCAGAGAGAAAGAAAAAAAAATAAAAGCATTCTTTCAGGGCCCTAATGAATCTTAACATTGATTATAAATACATTACAGTTTACGGATTCTGATGCTTCACAGGCATTTTAATTTCTTTTCATTATTCCAAAATTAAGTTGTCCAACATGCAGAGGACAAATGGGAAAATGTCTCTTCTTCTATTTTACAAATGACGAAAACTGAAAATGATGATGCTCTTCATTTAAAGAACCTCCTGGTAACTGATAGGTTATACAAGCAATGTCATCGTCTATCCAGACCCCCATAATCTGCCCACTTACAATTTCTGTACCAGAAGTGGCTTAGTCCTTCATCACCATGGAACCCCTCTCCTCCTATAGTCCCTGGGAGTTAGGTAATGGCACCTGAGCAGTGGCAGCCCATTGACAGGCCACCCAGTGGCCTCTTCCTGACCCAAACTTCGGACTGGTCCAATCACATTATTCTCCCAAACTTCTGATATGGGAAAAGGAGACACTGGGTCATTAGATGTGAAGCTCGTAGCAAAAATACATTATGAAAGTGACTCAGGGACATGGCAGGGCAATACTACATGTGCCTCAAGATAAGGAAGGAGCAAAAACAATAATGAGTCACTGGGAGGGAAGCCAATCATTGGGACATTTGGTATCATCCAAGGAGAAGCATAGCAGGCCGAAAGACCAATTCCTAGAGAAGACACAGTTCTTGAGATTTCTAATCTGTGAGTCCTTACAGCAAACATCTTTTGATTTAGTGGCTCTCTGCCTGCAATCAGAAACACTGTGCTTCTAACATAGTGTTTATTGGATAATTGGTACAGCTATTTCAGAATTAAGGAAAAGAAAAAATTTCACAAAATGTGAAATTCAAAAATATAACAGAAAGGAAGATTTCTCCTCTTCAATTATCAAAAGAAATATACAACTTTGGGGTCATATTCACACATGGAAACATGTTTGTCTTAAACCAGCTGACATGTGAAGCTTGGGGCTCATAAGAAATAGAGATGCTTATCAGATGTACTGATTTTCTGTGTTATATAATAAATTACCATAAACTTAGTGGCTTAAAATGGCACCCACTTCGTATTTCACAATTTCTATGTGGCAAATTTGGGCATAGCTCAGCTGGGTTTTCTGCTCTGGCTCTCAACAGCTGAAATCCAGGTTATGGCTATGGGAGGTTTACCTAGGAAAGGAGCCCCTTCCAAGCTCCCTTAATTGGCTGACTCATTTCCTTGTGGTTGGAGGACTGAGGTCCTCAGTTGCTAGCGGCCACACTTCTACAAAAGGAGTTCACAATATGGCTGTTTACTTCTTTATAGCCATCAGGAGACTGTCTTTCACCCTAGTCCATTAAAATAGAGTCATATACTGCAACATAATCATAGCAGTAACTATCCCATCACCTTCCAAATGTTCTGTGGGCTAGAAGCAAGTCCTAAATTCCACCTGTATTGCACAGGAGGGAGTTAAACAAGGGCATGGGACCACTGAGGTTCATCTTCTAATTGGGTCTACCACTTCAGACAGTTATTATCACTGAATACTGTGCTTCTCCACTTTCTGTTTGCAAAATAAGCTAATGAAAATTCTTCTACCTTGGAAATGTCTTCAGAAGATTATGAAGAAATATTAGTTCAAAACGCAAAGTCCCACACAGACACCCTGTGGTATAAATGCAGAAGGTAATCTCTGCTTGCCTCAGCACCTATCTCAAAGACGCATCCACTTCAAACAGAGTTGTTGTTTTGTTTTGTTTTATTTTGTTTTGTTTTGTTAAAGTAGGCTCCCCACGCACATAGAGCCCAATACAGGACTTGAACTCACGACTCTGAGGTCAAAGACCTGAGCTGAGACCAAGAGTCGGATGCTTCATTGACTAAGCCACCCCAAACAGGACTTTCTTGAATAAACACATTGCCAGCCACAGGGCTAAGTAAAGAGTCAGGCCACCACCAACAACAACCCCCCAAGGCACTTTTCTTTAGAGATTTTGGTTGATTTCCAAAGTTGGCCGCCCTTGTTTTCTCTTCCCTTCACTTTAATCTCACCTTTAGATTTTAAATTCACCAATAAAGACTGAGGTGGCAAAACCCCAGGCCTCCATCCCCAAACCTACTAAAAGCAGAACCCCCAGCCCATCCGCTCTTGTGCGCGCTCTCATTCTCTCCCCCCCCACCCCCCTCTCTCTCTCTCTCCCTGTGATCCCACTGTGGCCCCAAGTATGCTATGAAATTTCTAGGTCTTGTAAGTGATAAACCTTGAATTTTTCAATGTTTCTTGGTGGTTGTTGCTAGAGGGTGTCTTGCAATCCTGTAAGAACCAAAGGGACGGACCAGCCACAACAACGGTTATTAATAGGCTGAAACCAGCACAAAACACATGCTCATTTGCCAAAATCAATACAGATTACCAAACGGCAAAAATGTTCTTACGAAATTAACACTTTTAAAGGAAATAAAAATAACTTTAAAGAGAACAAATCTCATAATCCTAAGGCAAAACTGATGAACACTCTCCATAATATTTTCCACTCATCATCCAGAAAGATGACAGATAGATGGTAGATAGATAAATAGACAGATATAGATTCATGTATTTACGCTTATACAGTGGTTGTCATAGCACAGAAACAAATGAGATAAGCCTTTCCCAATAGTCTATTAGGTTTCAGTGCCTGAAGATTCCATCAGGTTGATACATCATAATTTAAAATACCATGCTCCATTAGATATCAGATTTGTTATTAGTTGTTGCCATAAATAAAATTCTTCAGTAACAATTTGCAAAAGCAGGAATTTTGACCCAAAATATAAAGTCACTACATGTTTCTTGAAAGGCATTGCCACGCAGTTCTCACAAAGTAGATTACCAGGCGCCTGGGTGGCTCCTTGATTACAAGTCTGCCTTCGGCTCAGGTCGTGACCCCAGGGTCCTGGGGTCCAGCCCCGTGTTGGGGTCCCTGCTCAGGGGGAGTCCGCTTCTCCCTCTCTTCCCCACTTGTGCTATCTGTCATTGTCTGCCTCCCTCTCTCTCAAATACATTTTTAATTCATTCATTCATTCATTAAAATGAATGAATGTTACCTAGTTGTATAAGGCCAAGGCAACGTGAAACTCTTTAGCTTCACTAAAACATCAGGTGTTTATCTATTTTTTATGAACTTAAAAGTTGCAAAATTAAAGCTTTTATTTTAAGTCACATTAGTTTAATCACTAGAAAGGCTGAAGTAGCCTATCTGTATTTATGTATAGGTTGTACTGTTATGAATGTAAATTGCATTCTTTGATCATTTTTCTATTGATGTATTTCTTTTCAATCCATAAGAGCTCATTATATTATATAGGTCATAAAATGAAGATAATTTTACCTAGCAATTTCTTTTTTTAAATGCATTCTATACTACCATATTTTATAAATCAATATAAGCTTATACTTTTTTAAAAAATTATAGAGAAAGAGTACAATTAAAATAAAAACAAAACAACTGCTGTCAAGTACAACCCCACAGGAAGCAGGAGCAGGCATATGAATCTTCGACGAGGCAGAATTTAAGTTAGAAGGACTAAACATGATAAAGAAAGGCATTACACAATAAAATAAAACTGGATTTATACAAGAAAGGTTCAATTTCAAAAACATATAACTTAAAAGTTAAATAACAAGAATGTTAAAGTAAAGCAACTCAGAAGTAAAATAAACACAACAAAATAAATAAAGCAAAAGCTAATAGAAATGCAAGGAGAATTTCATAAACACAATCAGAGAGACATATTACTACCACAGAGCTAGTACATTAAAAATATGTAAGCACATAGAAAAATTAAATAATATAATCAATAGAAAAACTGAATAATATAATCAGAAAACAAGACTTTATATAAATACACAATATACAATATCTCATAACTGGAGAACACGGTATTTCTTAATGTCCACAGAACATTTTTGTAAATAAATCACATACTCGAACACATACACACACACACACACACACACACACACAATCTTAAAAAATTCAAAACCCAACAAATTGTCTGGGTCACTTCTGATTATAAACCAATAAGTCAGAAAAATAAAGTTAATGAAAATAAATCTCTTTGGAAACTGATAATTATTTTCCTAAGTGATACCTAGATAAGAAAATAAAAACTACAATTACTAATTATCTATAAGATAACGAAAAGGAGAGATCAGTTAATATCAAATCTTTGGGATACTGTATCTTACAAAAAAATGTACAGCCTCAAAAATTATTATTAAAAAATAAAACCTGGGGGCATCTGGGTGACTCAGTTGCTTAAGGCTCTGACCCCTGGTTTCAGCTCAAGTCATGATCTCAGGGTTCTGAGATAGAGCCCCAAGCCGGGTGTGGAGTCTACTTAAGATTCTCCCTCTCCCTCCATCCCTTCCCCTATGCATGCACTCTCGCTCTAAAAAAAAAAAAAATGATAATAATAATAATAATAACAAAAAATGAATAAATTAAAACTGAAAATAAAGGAAACAAGTACACATTTTAAATATTTAAAAAGAAGCTACAAAATAAACCAAAACAAAATAGAATACAGAAATTAACAGGGAAAAATCTGATGAACTATATGACAGAAAAATAACAGAAAAAAATAAAATATTGACTCTTTGCTAAGACCAAAAAAATATATAAGTTCTCACAATCTGATAAAGAAAAGATAAATAGTTAAGAAATTAACAAAAAGAAATTAAAACAGAGACATAACAGATATAGAGGAAATTAGAAAAAAAGTCTGAAAATATTATATGTAATTCTGAGATTATAAGTGATGAGTCGCTGAATTCTATGTGAAAGCCTAACATAAATGGCTAATTTTCTAGAAAAATATAAACTACCAAAATTAATGAAAGAAGTAGTAATACCTGAACAAACCACTAATGATAAAGATTTTGAAGGCAATTAAATTATCATCATTTTAAAAATGATTATTTTTAAAGGCACTGGGCCCAGTTCGATTTAAAACTGGACTGCTTCCAGTATTCTTCTTTTAATTTAAATTTTAGGTAGCTAAAATACAGTGCAATATTGACTTTTGGAGTAGAATTCAGTGATTCATCACTTACGTACAACACTTGGTCGACATCACAAACGTCCTCCTTAATGCCCACCATCCACCTAGCCCATCCCCAGCCACCTCCCTCCATCAACCCTCAGTCTGTTCTCTATTGTTAAGAGTCTCTTTTGGTTTGTCTCCCTCTCTCCCTTTTTTCTTTTCCCCCTTCCCATATGTTCATCTGTTTTCTTTCTTAAATTCCATATTTTAATGAGATCATATGGTATTTGGCTTTCCCTGATTTATTTCACTTAGCATAATACACTCTACCTCCAACCATGTCAATACAAATGGCAAGATTTCATTCTTTTTGATGGCTGAGTAATATTCCATTACACACACACACACACACACACACACACACACACACACCATGTCTTCTTTATCTGTTCAGCATTTGACAGACATCTGGGCCCACTATCCATAGTTTGGTTCTCCCCATATTGTTGATAATGCTGCTATTAACATCAATTCCAATTTTTTGTATCCTTTGGATAAATATCTAGTAATGCAACTGTTAGACAGGGTAGTTCTATTTTTAGCCTCTTAGTCTTGAGGAACTTCTATACTGTTCTCCACAGTGGCTGTACCAGTTTGCATTGCCACCAACCAGGCTCAAATTCCAATGTTTAAATTATCCCAAATCAAATCTATCCATATTTGCAATATTTCAAAAGAATGATACGTTCTTCAAAGGTACATTTGAAGATACATCTACAACTATGATCAAAGAGGGAAACCAAAGATGATTAAGAAATATAACAAATGAATTGCATCCAAAACTTAAAAAAAAATTGTATTTTTGTATGACTCTATAAATGGTACTAAAATGTCACTTTATAAATTCAGCAATACTTTTTACTAAGAGCCTAAAGTAAAATTGAAAGGAAATAAATAAAGATTATATAGAAAGATAAACATTATTAAAGTCAGGATGACTTTATCACAATTACTAGCCAAAATTGAGTTTTGAGGTTCTAATATATAAAAGAAATAAACAAGAAATAAAAAAACATTAACATACCTAGAAAATTAGACCTAGAAAATTCAAGACCCTAAAAAGAAAGCAGTTATAATTTATAAAGTAATGTGATAAGGTGACTAGGTATGTCATATGCAAAACTAACATTTTATGTCTAACAAACACAAGAAATTAAAATAAGAAAACAAAATTCCTATTCAGAAGAGTGAAAAAGACTATGAAGTATTTAATTTGATTCTCAAATACAAAATAAGATTTTAACAAGAGGCAAATCATGTCCCTGAAAATGAAGATTTGATGCCAAAATATTAAAAATATATGTCCTCTGAAATGCATATAGTTTGAAAGCATAAATGAAACATATTTCACCTCTTTATTTCTTCTGAACTGAAAGCAATCCAGTTAGAATCATAATCATTTTGATTAGGTTAAAATTATTTTAATATTCATCTGGAAGAATAAGTAAGAAGTGAAAAAATATGAAAATACAAGTAAGTTGAAGACTTGCCAACCATCTACTAACACTTACTACAAGATCATCTTAGTCAAACAAGAAACAAACAAATATTTCAGTGGAATGGAAGAGAATCAGTAGTAGGTACCAATGTATACCAGTATATACATTGTACATATACATACATTGTATATACATTGTATATATATATACATTCGACAGACATCTGGGCTCACTATCCATAGTATATGGATATATACAATGTATATATATATACATTGTATATATATATATATACAACCATAGTATATATATATATATATATATATATATACACACAATGTATATAGACCAATGTATACAGAATTTAATATGGCAGAGATTAAAAAAAAAACCACTTAGTCAAAACACTGTCAATAGTAGCTATCCATCTGTAAGTAAATTAAGTTGTACATTGCTTCCCATTATATAAAGAAACATTTCATATGGAGTAAGGACACAAATGTAAGAATAAGATAAAAATGGAATAAAATTTAAGAAAATAAATGTGGAGAAATCTTTTAATCAAGGCTTTTTTAATCAAAGGTAGAAAGCCTAGAAGTTCTAGAAGAAAAGTCATACATATTTGACTAGAGTAAAATCAAAGTCAAAGTTCAAAGTTGGAATGGGAAAATACCATTATACAAAGAATTCCAACATATTGATAAAAATATTAAAACAAGTAAAAATATAATATGAATAGGAAATGCAAATATCCAATATTATATATTAAAACAGCATTGCTCTTCAATTTCTTACCCATTAGGGTTGGCAAAAATTTTAAAGAGTGATAAAGTATTAAAAACAAGTAGAGATAGGACAAGAGAATTTCCATTTATTGTTCGTAAAAATGTGAATTATTTCTTCGTTCCCTTAGTTATAGCAATCCTACTCCTGAAAACCTATTCGGTGTATATAATAGCCATAGTTTATTCATTTTTAAAGGAATGTTTATTACAGCATTTATTAACATGGCAAAAAAAAACTAGAAACAGGATACTGTCCATCAATAGGGAAAAAATCATGTTATATCCAAGCCATGAAAACTTATGCAACTCTTTAAAAGAAGATCTTGAAAATGAAATTCTATAGTAAGTATTATTACTGGATAAGTATTACTGCCCTTTTTTTTTACATTTTTCAATATAATAAAGAAAATAAAATTCAGTGCTGTGATTTACATTCACTAACAATATGCAAATATTTTTTCATGTTTTTATCAGCCATTTGTATTTTCTTTGTATGAGCTATCTCTTAATATTGCTCATTTTCAATTAGTATTTCTGTATTTTCCTTATTGTTTTGCAAAAATTCTTTATATATAAGCACTTATTCCTCGACCATCAAATCATGTTATATTTTTATTTACCATATAATAGTGTATATGGAGGGAGCTTTCTCATATACAAACATTATACATTTTCAAATAGTTAAATCTATCAGTAATTTAATTTGTCCTTGTATTGGACTTACAATGTACATTGCCAGGCAAAGAGTATATAAATGCTTTCCCGTATTTTCTTTGAGTACTCACAGAGTTTTAATTTTTTTATATGTAAATCTTTAATCCATCTGGAGTTTATTTTGGTAGATGAAGTGAGTTAGGCATCTGATTCTCCTATTCAAATAGGGTTTTTGCCTGAAACAGCAGGCAGGAGCCCCAGGAAGGAGGTCAGACATAGCCAAACAGTATATTTGAGGGGAAGCCAGGAGAAAAAATAAACTAGCTATGCAAAGCTGGCCTACAGAACTGCAGTTTCCCTACTTATAGAGAAGAAACCACACAGAGAGAAAACTTCCCTGCTTGAGTGTCCCATGTCTCCAACTTCTTCCAGATTGCTGGGTCACTAATATAAATTTACCCTATAAAGCCACTCCACTGTAGATCTTAGGGAAGAATCCTAATATCATACAAGAGAATACTGGGAAAGGACCCCCCCAAATCGATTTATGCTAGTTTACTGGTAAATATAGTTAGAATACATAGTTTTTATTAAAGAATGTATCAATATAAAGATGAAATGATACCCATAAAGATGTTATGCTCTATAAAAGAAAATATGAGGTACTGTATACTTTAATGTAAATATGACAGAAAATGTAAGTAATTTTAAAAAGCATTTGTTTATGCTCTCAAGTAAATTAACGAAAACATTCTGGACTCTCCAAACAAAAAGAGTAAAGATGAGCTAAGGAAAAACCCTTAAAGGAAAAGAAAATCAACAAAGTAAAGAAAGAATGATTTAATGGAATTTAAAATTGCACTAAAACTAAAATTTATAAAGGTCAGCATCTATACTGCAAAAAACACAAAAAGTCATCAGAAGAACAATCTTAAACTTGACCAAAATTGAACAAGAAAGGGACAAAATATTAAAATGATCCAAAGATAATAAAAAGTATATAAGATATAAAATGGAGATTCCATATAAAATTAATGTATTTTACTAAAGAAGAAATCTAAACAAATGAAACAAAAATATCTAATACTGCATGATAAATCTCTCTTAAATAAGAACAGTTGTTATTTAATCTTCTCTTGGAAGAATAAAGAAAGAACTCGTATCAGCTACTTTTACAAACTACAATTCCTCTGAGCAGTAATAAGAATGTTGTCTTGGTCAGCACATTCAGCCACCAAAAGGTCTTAGTTCCTAATGAAGCCCTGTCTTCCTAACAGGATAGAATAGATGCACCTATAGGAATTTAGCACTCATTTGTGACTCAAACTTAGTAGAAAATAAGTTGATGAGAGGAGAGTGGCTTCTGATGTGAGTCATAAGAACTATGGACAGCTAGGGGCATCTCTGGTCTAACAGATGAGATGGGGGGCGGCATGGGCACTACAGAAGCAGTGGTCAGCTATGAAGCCCGACTGGCACCTTCTGACTTCCATTCTCATTTGTATCATATTTGCCATCAATAATGCCCAGTCAGAAGAGGAGGATTTCAGCAGTTGATTAGGATTCCTAAGTAAGATGGTGGGCTAAAGAGGGCAGGAAGAATGCCCTACCACATTTTTTGTCCACCACACTCAATAAATTTCCTTTTTTTACGTGTCTGATTCATTGGCTTATGTCAGTGAGTCAGGGAAGAGTGACAGGAGCCATTTTGCTAAGCCTGCATTCTTTCTTCAGCTTGATCACAGTTCTTCCATAAAAAATAAGATTACTGAGCTGAATAAAAAAATCGAAATCTGCTGACCAGAAGGCTTCACTCTACACAGGATACAACTAATTAGGCCTAGAAAAATCCTGATGAATATTTCTCAAAGATAAATTGTCCTTAAGTATTTTTTTTAAATGGTAGGTTGGGTATTAAGGAGGGCACATATTACTTGAAGCACTGGGTGTTATACAGAAACAATGAATCATGGAACACTACAACGAAAACTAATGATGTGCTGTATGGTGACTAACATACATACATACATACATACATACATAAATGACAGATGACAGATGAGAGATAGATGATATAGATAGATAGATAGATAGATAGATAGATAGATAGATAGATAGAAATAGACAGATGATAGACAGATAGATAGATAGATAGATAGATATAGATAGATAGATAGATGATAGATAGATGATAGATAGATAGATGATAGATGATTGATAGATAGATAGATAGATATAGATAGATGATAGATAAATAGATAGATGATAGATAGATAGATAGATAGATAGATAGATAGATAGATAGAAAGAAAAAAGATTGGGCTAGATCACTTCTTCACAATATGACATATGGAATAAAATATGTCTTTAATGGGGAAAGACTGCTTAAGAATTCTATAGCCAGGGTGCCTAGGTGGCTCAGTCTTTGGGCGTCAGCTTTAGGCTCAGGTCATGATCCCAGGGCCTGGGATGAAGCCCCACAGACCTGGGATCATGCCCCACATCCTGTTCCCTGCTCGTCGGGAGGCCCGCTTCTCCCTCTCCCACTCTGCCTGCTTGTGTCCCCTCTCTCACTTTCTCTTTCCGTCAAATACATAAATAAAATCTTAAAAAAAAAAGAATTCTATAGCCATACAAATTGTTACTAACTTGTAAAGACAACAGAAATATATTATCCGATATGCAAAGGCTTATGAAATATGCCAGCTATGTATAACGGAGGAAAAATAAAATCTTGGAGGCATATTTCAGTCATAGGTTAAAGAAGACAAAGAAACCCATGAATAAGCAAACTGAGTTAAGAAACGGTAATGAGCAGTGCTACCATTTGATCTCATAACTATACTTATATAGCTACTAAAATATAAATATAAAACAGTATAATAATTATTGAAATAAATGATACATGAGTTAAAATATAAGTAGAACTGAAAAAAATTAAGTAGTAACTGAGATGAAAACTGAGATGAAAAGTAACAAAATATGCAAACAGAAATCTGAAAGTTGTAGGGGGAAGAAAATCAAAAGGTACAAATTCCTTCGACTCGTATCAAGAGAAACAATCAATACATTTTATTTCTTAAGATGTATAATTAGAAAAATGTAGATTTTTTTTAAGATTTTATTTATTTATTTGACAGAGAGAGATCACAAGTAGGCAGAGAGGCAGGCAGAGAGAGAAGAGGAAGCAGGCTCCCCGCTGAGCAGAGAGCCCCAGGACCCTGAGATCATGACCTGAGCTGAAGGCAGAGGCTTTAACCCACTGAGTCACCCAGGTGCCCAGAAAATTGTAGTTTTAAGTAAGTTTTTTTTTTTTTTTTTTTTTAAAGAATTTTATTTTATTTGTTTTTTTTTTTTTAATTTTATTTATTTGACAGAGAGAAACACAGAGAGAGAGGGAACACAAGCAGGGGGAGTGAGAGAGGGAGAAGCAGGCTTCCCGCCGAGCAGGGAGCCCGATGTGGGGCTCGATCCCGGGTCTCCAGGATCATGACCTGAGCCGAAGGCAGTCGCTTAACCAACTGAGCCACCCAGGCGCCCCTTAAGTAAGTTTTTTTTAACACAAAATAATTTTTAGTAAAAATTAAAGCAAATATATACCCTCCAAATTCTTCCCTGAAGGAAGAAAAGAGCAATACAGCAAGGTCTTAGGAGACACAAAACAAATGGAGCAACAGAAAAAAAAAAATTTTTAATTCAAATCATATAAGTCAAGAAGCAGAACCAAATATATTGGTGATATACAGATAAGCATTCACTTTAAAACTATATTTTAAAAGACATATGTAAAACAAAATATTCTGAAAGGCTTAATGTATATATAAGAATAAAAATACTAACAGCAAATACTGATAGTATATAGAAATCTCTAGGCACTGTCATAGGCATTTACACATCCTTTCTGACTGAAATCCTCAAATCATTCCCATTTTACAGACGTTCTCAAACTGAGGTATGAAGCTTAATTAAGCGGCCTGAGGTCAAGCAGTAGTAAGTGGCACCGCCATGGCCAAAGCCTGGCCGTGGGGCCCCAGAGCCCATGCCAGCCACACTCCTGCGGCCCGAGGGGAAGGTGGGGATACGACTCAATGCAACCCTGCAGGTCTCTGTGGCCGTCGTTTCTGCACCAAGTCAGACCACCACTAACATAATGTCGCGCAGAAATTGTAGAATTCGACAAAAAAAAATATGAAACCAAATTAAAAAAATAAAAATAGCTAGATGAACAAGGGAACGTTAATATTACACAGCTCAAGAGCTGAATCACAGCTCCTTAGAAATAATAAAGGGTTCTAGAGACATAGCCAGTCATAAGCCATATGTATCATAAAGACTTACTAGCTGACAAACAAAACGGTAAGAGATCTGACCCAGTATAGTCCCCAAAACATGTCAGATATCCAGGAATCGACAAGAAAAAAGCACATGACTTAACAAGAAAAACGTCTACAAACCCTGACTGAGGGGTGTACGTGTCATGTTCCTGGATGAGATGATTTAATTATGGTTAAGAACTCAAGCCAAATTAATTTTTCATACTTCAGGTAATGCCAGTCAAAATCAGAAACATTTTTACCTTGACATTTTGACTCAAAATTTCTCTCAAAGTATACACAGATAATAATAATCAAGAAAATGCTGAAAGAGAATAATGCTAGAAAACTTATAAAGTAGAAGTCGGGGGCATCTGGGTGGCTCGGTTAAGTGTCTGCCTTAGGGTCAGGTCATGATCCCAGGGTCCTGGGATGGGGCCTCACATCAGGCTCCCTGCTCAACGGGAGTCTGCTTCTCCCTCTCCTTCTGCCCCTCCCCCCTGTTTATAATCTCTCTCTCATTCTCTCTCTCTCAAATAAATAAAATCATCTTTAAAAAAGTATAAGTTTGAAACTGTTATAAAGCTAAAATAATGATAATGGAATTTAACTGAGAGACAAAGGAACAGAACATAACGTCCGGAACTTCTAGACTTCTAGGTGTGTGTGTGTGTGTGTGTGTGTGTGTGTGTGTGTGTGTGTCCCCATAAAATTTGTTTGTATCTCTGCAGGATTAAGTTAACAAGTGGTTGTAAGTTAATGAGATAACTATTTCAAGGAAATCCATAAAAAATATGAACGAGACTTAGGCAGTAAAATTACAAATCTTTGTCTCATTGTGTTTCCGTTTGTTTTGTCTTTCCTTAGCACTTTGATATTTTCCTGAGCTCTCAAAATCCCCAACATGGAGAAGCTTTTAATTGTGTAATTAGAAAAACCTCATGAATGGCATTTTAATGGTTTGGATTCAATTAGAGTTGTAATTAGAATAGAAAAATATGTTGTTTTAATCCTATAAACTTGAGATTCCTCCCACAGTGAAAGGCAACTGAGGGACACAAACGGCCTTGGTAACAAACTATAACCCAGATGATGCAGGAAAGAGAAAAGGGGTGAAAATCGCCTGAGTGAGCTGGGCACCGCCTGGAAAAGCAGGGCTTGGGGAGAGGCTGCAGAGCAACCAGGTCGGGAAGGAGTTTGGTGAGGGCACCTTCTGCAGGTAGGAAGGGGATGTACCCCCCGGAGGGATCTAGAAATCAGCCAAGAAAGCCCATTCTTCTCAGTTGGCAGAGGCCTGTTTCTAATATCGTTTCTCAAACCAAAACCGTCAAATAAAAATGACTATTTTTTCTAAATTACTACTAATGTAGATGAGCATCTCTAGAAAAAATCACTAAAGACTATGTTCTCAGTAGTGACTCTAACATACATGAGGAATAGAATACACACACATACTCTGTACACTGGAAATCAGGAGCGGCTGTGACTTAAAAGAAGGAAGATAGGGGCGCCTGGGTGGCTCAGAGGGTTAAGCCTCTGCCTTCGACTCGGGTCATGATCTCAGGGTCCTGGAATCAAGTCCCATGTTGGGCTCTCTGCTCAGCAGGCAGCCGCTTTCCCCTCTTTCTCTGCCTGCCTCTCTGCGTATTCATGACCTCTCTGTCAAATAAATAAATAAAATCTTTAAGAAAAAGAAGGAGATAACTGGAAGGAATGCTCTACGAATATTGTTTTTTTCAAAAAGTTACCACCTTCAATTTACCTATTAAATTTTTTTGACATTATGACCACCAAAAGATCATTAAAAAGTACAGTTGGTCTGAATGACTTGGAAAAGCTTGCTGCCATCAAAATCAACAACTTACTAATATCCTTTCAAGGAAAATAGGTAAAGCAGGACTAAAGAAAACACCTGAACTCAGGGGTAGGTTAGTGAGTTAACAGTAATAGAAAACAATCCCAGCCTCATTGCGGACTGAATCAGATCGCTCTTATTTCAGAGAATGCGTCCTGTTTTAAGCTAAGATGGTCTAGTTTAGATTGAATATAAATGAAAATACTCTTCTAGTCTGTGTTGCCAAATCTGTGTGCACTGAGAAATAAATTGGGGGTGGTATAAAAACGGGTACTCCTATTACATATACTCCTTACAAAGCCTTCTAAAAGCTCAACTGGCCAAGTCCTTTTGCTGGGGCCTGCCAAAATTGAATGAGGAAAGACCAAAAGCAAAGTATTGTCTGCGGCGTTTATTCGTACTTACAGGCTGAGCTCAATATAATTTTTTTTGGGGGGGAGGGCAGGATCCTCCTAAGTTCTGAAGCTATTTCTATCCTTTTACAACTTAAACTGAACTACTTTCAAGCATATATATCTGATGAGAAATGATATTCGTTTTGTTTTCTTAATTTTTGCCACAGTAGTCATACACACAAAATTTGGTATCTTTATCAACGTCATCAAAAGATCTACAATGAGGTGAATATGTTTACTTAATTTCACATAATATTCTGGCAAATGCTTTCTGACTTCTATTTTGTTTGAATGAAACAAAATAACTGGAATTACTCTTAGATTTAAAAGCCATTTCATCCAGCTCTTGAAATACTGAGTAGCTACATTTATTATATTTTTATTTGGGGAGCAAAGTAAGTCAGGGGAAAATGTGTCTTCAATCAACATACAGGTGTTGACAGCAAAAGTTAATCTTATGACAACAAAATCAACAATTTAGCATGGCAAGTATTTCTCTAGTGTGCATATGAATCCTCATTTTTACTCATATTTTCTGTTTTCTTTGTTGTAGTCTTTTAAAAAGAAGACCTTAGGATCTTTTTCTCTCCCCCAAAAATGTATTTAATGATCTCATATACATATCTGAAGCCTACTGAAAAACAAAATGAATTTAAGTTTTATTTTTGTAAGCTGAACTTCATTTTCAACATGTTTTTAAACCAAGAACCTAGGCTATCATTATATTTCCCAGTTTTCTGTTTACATGTATAAATTAAAGCTTGGCAAAAATAGCGAATAAAAAGAGAAGGACCTTTTGTTTCTACTCCCAAGCCAAATGATCATTGCAAAAACTCGGAATTCTCTAAACTGTCAATGACCATGAATAAGCAATATTATTTACTCTTTATGACTAAGTCACAACTTTCTAAATAAAAGAGACTTGTTTAAATCAGCTCAGAACTGAACTACCGCAATCGGATTAGCTCTCCAACACAAATAAGCCACTTCACTTTCGTAACAGTGTCACAATTAAAATCTGCTCTGACCAAAATTTAAAAAAAAAAAAAATCTGCTCTGACAGCATTACAGGATTTCAGAAATTGAAAGGGACATTTCCTTATTGTGAAAAATGCTAACTATATAAAATATTCTCTATAATAAGAAACACTGATATTATAAGAAGTAAAGTTGAATGTGCTTTGTCCTAAAATAAAAATGTAAAGCATCACATATTCAAATGCTAACTTCAAAGCAGGAAACATTATCTTAACGATAACAACAACAAAAAAGAAAAGACATTCTCTTCATTACAAAAATGAATAAATTGTGGTCCATATTCATGTAACCTCTTTTGCCCAACATACTAACAGTTAAAACAGTTTCCCACCACACCTATACCTACTACCTCTTTAAAGTCGGCACCAAACACTGGTGTGAATGAGGTCACTGTGTCCTCACCGATTGGGACTCCCTTCCTCTTTCTAGCCACGTGACTAGAGATCAATAAACTGATGACACAGTTCGGGGGGGGGGAGGGCTGGATATTTCAATCCTTCCGGTCTCTGGGGGATCTGTTGAGGGGCTCTCACCTTTGACTCCCTGCACATCTTGCAGGAATGTAATGAGGTTTAGGTGTGGGTTTTGGTGTTAGATGATGAAGAGGCCTAGAAATGAAAGCACATATCCCAGCTCAGTATCCCAGGGAGCTTTGCTGTGGTGTCTGAAGCTAAAGCCCAGCTGTTTCCACCAAGACCATAGAATTAAGAACAGAAGCCACTTAGTCCCAGCACTACGAGCACACGTTTCTCCATCAGAAGTACAGACCTAGCAAAGCATGGCCCAAAAAGTACTTTTCTCTACAAGAACTATTTTACCAAAATGCCAGAACATCAGGAACTCCTCTATGCACAAAGAGCAGCAAATGCAACTAGGCACCTCTCCAAAGGAACGTCTTCCTCAGACCAAAGAAGCCAAAGGACAACAGAGATCATGGCCACAGTCTACACTCTTGTACAAGGTGTCAGGGGCCTTCCCTAGCTTCCTAGTTAGTAAGACCGATGTCACTTTCCTTCTTCTACTCAGAATCATGGAGCATAACTCTGCAAGGTACCTCATCAGTTCTAATTCTTCATCTCACTGATGAGAAAACTCCAGCCTGGTGAAATTCAACAATCTGCCTAAGGTCATTGGATCAGAGCAGAGCTTGCTGAGACGCAGGCAGGGGCCTTCCCATTGCACAGAGCAGTGTTCCTATGTCTGCTTCTGCTTCTAAGTGACCTGCTCCCATGCACTTTGTGTTGGGTTCCTCCATGAAGCCAGTACAGTTCCTGTCTTGATCCCTGCCTTATCTCCTTTTCCTGTGTCACTTACAACCTGAGAAAGAAAACCCACACAGAAAGAAAGAAAGAAAGAAAGAAAGAAAGAAAGAAAGAAAGAGAGAGAGAGAGAGAGAGAGAAAGAAAGAAAGAAAGAAAGATGGAAGGAAGGAAGGAAGGGAGGGAGGGAGGGAGGAAGGAGAGTGGGAGGGAAGGAAGGGAGGGAGGAAGGGGGGAGGGAGGGAGGAAGGGAGTAAGGAAGGAGGGAGGGAAGAAGAGAGGAGGAGAATAGAAGGGAGAAGAGGGGAGGAGAAGGGAAGGGAGGAAAGGAGAAGAGGCCAGAGGAGAAGAGAGGCGAGGCGAGGCGAGGAGAGGAGAGGAGAGGCCAAGACAGGAATGATGATTCCATCGAGAGTGATTACATTTCATCAGCCAGAGAGCCAGTCAGAAAGAATCACCAGGAGCAGATGCTGCTTCCAAAATTAATCTTCAAAGAGATTAAAAAGGCATGTTCACACTGTAAACTCAACCTGTTTGCCATATAGACAAAGAAAACACAAAAACATGCTTGCCATCAAACTGCATCAAATTAGTTCCATTCTCCTGTGAAGAAATTGAGTAGAAATAAGTTATGAATCATCTGAGCACTTCAAAGTCAGAGACAGGGACAGTCTCAGACCATGATTAAACATTTTAGCTACTCTGACCTGTGTTCTGGTCACAGAACATGTTTGGGCTATGCGAATATTTCTTGTGATTTTGCAATGGATCCTCCGTTTTCATGCCTGCATAAATCTCTTTTCCCCAGCACACGAACAGTTAAAAAGACAGTCATCAGTTCATTCTCGCAAGTGCTCTTCCCTTCAGGCCTGCAGTCCCTCTAACAAAGCCTGTGTTCCTGAAAGCGTTCTCATGCTTTTAATACCATAAGATGAATCAATTATGCCATACACAAGTGTGTGGTGAATAAAACTCTACTCAGCTTCATTTAGCACAAGTCTTGTTCTATGTATTAGTGAACAAAACTTGCATGGGACTTTTTATTTATTGACAGAAGGATTTTTATATTATTTGGCTTCTCCACTTCCTTATTTTTGTGTTCGGTCAGCAGCTAAGACCCTTGCATTTTTGTATAAAACCTAATAAAACTATGGAAAATGACAGCAAACAAATTATTGTGTTTAACATACAGTTTAAAGTTATCTACTCCCCAAAGGCAAAATAAGGAAAACGGAAGAATATATGTAAGAATGAACATAGGACACGAGAAATAAGGTCACAGTTTGAAACGCAGTTAGGGAACAATACGCCAAGACCAGATAACGCCTCCCCGCACAGGATCGCATACTGAACTGCCTCTAACCTATTGGCAATGAAGTGAAGTGCAACATGAATTCTCCAGCAAAAAGTCTCCCGTGTTCTCGCCTAAATCCACAGAATGCAGTCCTCATCACTGAAGCCGCACATCAATCAGCCAGCTGGCAGCGCTTGCTCTGGATAATCCAAAACTTTAGCGTTTTGGAGATTAAACTTCCTCTCACCCTAAAAGGCTGGGTCCTCCCCAGTCAGGATGAAGCGACAGGAGAGGACTTTCTAAAAGTTGGGAGCAGAGAGAGAAAGACATTGAAAGAGAGAGAGAGGCTTTATTTCTAAACACATGCAGTGTAGCACTTCGTGAACTACAAATAAGAACCCCCAAGCCACACATTTATACCAAAAATAGGAAAGTCAGATACACTCTCAAAAGTTGATTTTTCGAAAGGAACAGAAAGAAGATGGATGAGAATAAAAAGTCCCTGCGGAACAAAGAAAAATCCCACTGTCTCTGTGATAGTACGTTGTTCATGGGCTTCACTTCCCCATGTTATCATCAATTTTGCTCCATAGGAGGTTAGAAAAAGAGGAAAGAAGGGGCGCCTGGGTGGCTCAGTTGTTGAGCATCTGCCTTCAGCTCGGGTCATGATCCCAGGGTCCTGGGATGGAGCCTGACGCGAAGCCTGCTTCTCCCTCTCCCACTCCCCCTGTTTGTGTTCCCTCTCTCACTGGGCATCTCTCTAGGAAATAAATAACATAAAATCTTAAAAGAAAAAAGAAAAGAAAACATCTGCTTCTTCCATCACAAGCTGCCCTTCGTAACGAAGCAGCCTGGATTTCCAGGCTGTAGGATGTCAGAAAGCCCAGGAAGATGGACCACTTGTCCGTCAGCCATAAACCGCGATCCCGTAACCTTCTCTATTCGCTCATCTTCAAAATGAACACAGGTCACAACAGGCCATCTCTGATGCCGCCAGCCAGAGAGAAAGGCTGGGAGGGTCGTCGGTGCTCGGCAGCTCGGTCTGGAACCACCCTCCCCAACAGGGTGAGCTCGGAGTAAGATGCTTTATTTTCTTCGGCAAGCTGTTGTTTCTTCATTAGAAAAAGGCTGGGGGGCGGGGGCCAATAATAACATTTAGTTCACAGGTTGGGCATAAGGGAGAAAGAAGAAAATCCAGGGCGCCTGGGTGGCCAGTCAGTTAAGCAGCTGCCTTGGGCTCAGGTCATGTTCCTGGGGTCCTGGGATGGAGCCCCACATCAGGTTCCCTGCTTAGCAGACAGCTTGCTTCTCCCTCTCTCTCTGCTGCTGCTCTGCCTACTTGTGGTCTCTCTCTCTGTCAAATAAATAAATAAAACCTCTAAAAAAGAAGATAATCCATGTAAAACATTTAGAATAGTACCAAGACACAGTAAATGCTCAATAAATATCAGCTATCATTGTTATGCCTGTTCACTGAATGCGCTTTTCATGAAGCAATTTGGAATGTCTGGCTTAAAAAAAAAAATCATTGTAACCAAAAATATTAAATGGAGCAACCTGGAGCATTTCTGAAAGATTACTGGAAAGAAATGCAATCACGGTTAAGAACTGAGGAACCCTAGCTAAACTAGAGTACTCTAAGAGTTGGGATTGGCTTTTCCTTAGGGATCTTTCTTTATTCAAATAATATATATTCATCAGGTTGCTTTCTCGTCTTGATTTATAGCTCTTGTTATTTCTGGTCTTATGTAAACTTCCCTTCTAGGAAGAAGGATTTGCTATTTTAAGTTATTAAACTTGTTTCTAGCAAAAATCAGAATTTGGTCATTGTGAGGACATTTTCCCGAGGGCTTAATCACTCCTTAGACTAACTGAATGGCCAACTCCCACACTGCAAAATTGAAGTACAAACCCCAAAGAACAAGGAGTCTTAACCGACCTTTGTAGAACGCTCACAAGTCTAACTGCCTTTCTCCACTTGGCCCTTCAGAGTGTGCTGCCTAAATTCATAAACCGGCAGACTCACATTCTGTCCCACCTCTGTCTGTCCCCTCAACCGGTCCGCAGTGCCCAGCACTTCCGCTCTGCAGGCTACAGAGTACCCAGAGGGCGCAGCTTCTGGCTGCATCACCCCAAGGTCTGACCCGGGCCACCTGCCACATAACACAGCCCACGGTAAGACGAAGTGGAATGAGCAAGGTGCTGCTGCATCCTGGGTTGTCATATCATGGTTTCTTAGATTGAGGGTAATAAAAGCCCAAGCAGATTTTTTAACCAGTTGATAATGAGAGAAAATTCTTCTTTTTAAGGCCAGAGCCTGTAATATTTATTTTTTTTATTTTTTAAAGATTTTATTTATTTACTTGAGAGAGAGAGAGAACGAATAGAGGGAAGAGGCAGAAGGAGAGGGAGAAACAGACTCACCACTGAGCAGGGAGCTCAACATGCAGCTTGATCCCAGGACCCTGGGACCATGACCTGAGCTGAAGGCAGATGCTTAACCAACTCAGCCACCCAGGTGCCCCAAGACTTCAGTTTTTTTTAAAGTATATCTGAGGCTAGTCCAGAGGAAAAAGCATTGGCCAATTATCTTTCCTTAATCTCAGAAGTTAAGAAGAATAATTCAGGATTGAGAAGAAAGGAGTGAATCACATAAAAATGGTATAAAATAACATTTTCACAACTTCAGAGATGCATTAGGCAGCTTTTTTTGATGATTACTTGCATTAGAAAGTTGTCTCAGGCTCTATTCACACCCATCCAACTACAGGTGTGGCAAGCTTTGCCGCCTCACACCTCACCACTTTTGGGGGCTATAGGCTCCTACTCTACCTGTAGGAATTGGTTTGAAGGGGGTATGATTATCCAAGGACCATGAAAGGTGGGTTGCCACTTAGGTGAGCAGAGTAGGAAGGAGGCACAAAAATGCATCACATCACTGAAAGGCAATGTTAGTCATCCTGGCAGGAGGTGAGGACATCACCAAATGCCAACAAGAAGAGCAGCTCATCACATGCTTGCCATGGGGGGAGGGGCAATAACAAACTCCTAATCAGATGGAGGCTCAAGTTGGCTCCCAAGAGGTTCCCATCACAGTGGGCACTGGGCAACCTCTAGAAACTAACTTTGCCCCTATTCACGACCTCTGATTAAGAACCCTACTTCCTCCTTCTACCCCTCTCTCTCCTTCTTGCCCCACCACAGAATCTTATCCAGTCTTGGTAATGAGACGCCCTGTTCTGCCTCATTGCATATAATGGTCAGTTGTTATAACTTCAATCTGTTGCCCAGCTTCCCACTCTTCTTTCTTGTGGCAACTGGACCTCCATTTTTTTCAGAGGAACCATCCCTCTTCCATTGTCAATTTAAGGACTTAGGTAAAACTGACTCTACTTGAGAATCAGAGTAAGATCATGAATTAAAATAAGTTAATCTTGGAACCTGAAAAAATATAGTAACTTTAAAGTAAAAAAAAAAAATATATATATATATATAAAAGAAGATGTGGTCCATATATACAATGGAATACTATGCCTCCATCAGAAAGGATGAATATCCAACTTCTGTAGCAACAGGACTGGACTGGAAGAGATTATCTGAGTGAAATAAGCCAAGTAGAGAAAGTCAAGCATCACATGGTTTCACTTACTTGTGGTACATAAGGGGTAATATAGAGGACAGTGGGAGAAGGAAAGTAAATGGGAAGTAGGGTAATTCGTGGAGGGAGACCAAATGAGGGTCTTGGAGGGGAGAGGGTAGGGGGAATGGGAGAGCCTGGTGGTGGGTCCTGAGGGCACGTACTGCATGGAGCACTGGGTGTGGGGTGTAAACAATGAATCTTGGAACACTGAAAAAATTAAATTAAATTTAAAAAATAAAATAAGACACAGCCTCTGTCAGAAAAGAGAGGAAGATGGAAGGCTTCCCAACTCATCTTATGAGGTCAACATTACCCTGATACGAGAATCAGATAAAGATATTACACAAAGTAACTTAACAAACCAATATCACTCAAGAACATGGACATAAAGATTAAGAACACACACACAACCGAATTCAGCAACTTACACAACTTATCTAATACATCGTGACCAATCTATGCCAGTAAGGACCAATTCCTAAATTTGAGTATGAACTCTTTTCTGTTGTGCTATCTTTTCTTGTGGTGAACAGCCTCTCAAGTCTCTGGGTACATCTCAAAGTCTGAGAATAGAGTTCCCCATTAAGTGCCGGATCTGTAAAACAATCTAGGGACATTGAACCATGAATCACGCTGGTTTGAGAGGAGTCTTATGCTTGAACTGTTCAGCTATATGAAATAATCAATTCTTTTTTTAGCTTAAGCCAATATAGGTTATCATCTAACAGTTTTTTTCCCCTAATATCTTCTTTCACACCTTAAATCCCCGCAGGGGTTAGACTTTAGAATTCTTTTCCTGCTGTTTTTTTCTACCCCAAAGGTAGAAATCTAAATCTACCTTTCATGGATAAAATAACATATAAATTAGTATATAAGACTATTATCCTATCACATGTGTGAAAAATAAATATAATATGGTGAAAATAAATTTTTAGACCTCTAACTGGTAAATCAAAGCCAATTCTCCATAAACCTCTTCCAAAGGCGGACAATGTATATTCATCTGTGACACTTCCAGATTCACTTCCCTCACTGTAATGGCATTGGAGTGGCAACCAGACATGGCAGACTTGTGCAACATAGATGTATAAAACATATGTTTAATTATACTTACTATGGCAAAATTCAATAGGAGATAGGAGAAGTATATAGTACACATTGCATTTTCAAGCATTTTCAAGGCTCAAAACAATTACTTTTCTCCACAACCCCGGCCTTTGTAAGTCCTCCATGGTTCACTGCACGAACTCCTCCTAGACGCCTACAAAAATCCTTCTCCACAATGATGCTAACTAAGCCACATTTTTTCCCTCTCTGATTGCCCTTCACTTGTTTTATCTGTGGCTACTGTCGTTATAACATAATTTCTTGTTGTTGTTTTTTAAGGTTCACTGTGCATGGATCCCAAAACAGGGCTGAACTCATGACCCTGAGATTGAGACCTGAGCGGAGATCAAGAGTTGGATGCTTAACTGAATGAGCCACCCAGACACCCCATGACATTATTAATATAAAGATTGAACCTCATAACTGAAGTCATTTATTCTTTTTTAAAACCTCAGCTCTACGTGTTCAGAATGTATCAGGATCACTAACCCAAAAGAAGATCTTATCTGCTGTGTGATCACGGGCAGCACAAGTTAGGGAGACATAAACATGAAATCAGGAAGGTAGAGGAGCCAATAAAAAAATGAGATAATGATCAGACTCATAGTGTGGCTAGCTGATACTCAATCCCGCTGGGGCCCTTCTGGCAAACCGCAGACAACCTACCTCAGAACGGTCTCATCAGGGAAGAGACAAGATGGAATGTATACCACTGACGGTCATCTCTCACTGGTTGAGACTTGTCCACGGAGGCATGGACTCCCTGATATTTCTGAGCTAGCCTATGTGAGTTAAGCAAGCAACTATGACAGGGAAGTAAGCCCTCAGGCAGAGAAGCAGAGACACAGATGCTTGAGACAGGGAGCTGGGCCATGACCACACTGTAGGAAAACTTAGAAGTAGATGCAAACAGTGTGGAGTGAGACATCAGCAGCATCGGTCACACAGTCACACACGTTTCAACCATATCACCTCTGTGATCACAAGAACACCAACATTCTTCTGTCTCCTACTCATTGTCTCACGGATATCTCTACAGTCTCCTCATTCACCTACTTCACATATGATCATATTTCTACTTCTAACATAGACACAACTCCCATATGAAATTGATCTATTCCCAGGATGCCTGGGTGGCTCAGCTGATTAAGCGATTGCCTTTGGCTCAAGTCATGATCCCAGAGTCCTGGGATCAAACCCCGTGTCGGGCTCCCAGCTCTGCAGGGAGTCTGCTTCTACCTCTGATCTTCTCCCCTCTCATTCTATCTCTCTCTGTTTCTCTCAAATAAATAAAAAAATTCTAAAAAATTGATCTATTCCCTTTTAATCAATATTACCCAAAATACAAAAGAAATTTCTGATTAATATAAGCTGTCCTTTTTCTGACCAGTCTATCCTTCGGCTCCTCAAGAATGATCTTCTTGAGGAAACAGGAGCATTAACGTTCAAGAGTTTCAGGAATAAAGAAGACATAGTCCCTGCTCTCCAGCTGCCTAGCAGAGGGAAGAAATCAAGGTCACAAATAACTAAAACATAAGGCAGAATGAGCGAAGTGCCATAAGAGAGGTACATACAAAGTGCTCTGAGGGCTCAATGGAGATAAATATCACATCCCATTGGCAGGATCAGGAAGGATATGTGAATGAGGGGGGTTGTGAGCAGAGCTTTGAAGGATGGATGGGATTTTGTCAGTAAAAGGTGGCCAGAGGCCTTTCTAAATACAGAGAATATTATAAGCAAAGCTCCAACCACAGCAAAATGCACACTCCCTGAGACACAGTCTGGTTTGGCCAAAGCATAATGTACACATCACAGAGGTGTGCTGGAGGGTTAGGGTGGAGAAGACTACTCTGTGTACATTTTTAACCATTTCAGTGATTTATCGCCAGAGCTTTCAGCTCCTCAAAGTGGCATGACATTAATGCCTCTGGTGGGAAGGTCAATCAGCTACATCTTATTTTTTCAATACCAGGTAAGTGTTCACATTGTAAAATGTCTACAATATCAAACTTGTTGAAAGGAAATGTAGGAAGTCAGAGGTGGTCATTCCCTGATGATCTTACAAGGATGGCATAAAAGTTCAGGGTCTGTAATCTTTTTTTATCTGTTTCTCCAAATACTGCTTAAAGAGATGGTCACTGTCTTCCAAAAGAGTTGGAATGAGGTAATAAAAAAAAAGATGAATGAGCAAAATAAGTCAAGGCTTAATATTCTCTTCAACAGGTGTCCAAATCTACACATATATGTGAGTTTAAAAGGAAATTAGCCAAAGTAAATAATGTGGGAAATCAATGTTAAACACATTCGTATGCATATGGTTTTTCTCTGCCTCCTGGGGGAATTAACATTTTAGTTTTGCCACAGTTCCATTATTAATCTTACTCTTACCAGAGTCAAATGGGAAGTAAATCTGCTAATGTGTAATAACTGAAGCTAAAAGGAAATTGTTTCTTTCTTACAGAACAAATATTTCATCCTGAAGACTGTTTTGGGCCATCGTAACAGTTGTTTTGTCAATCCACAAATACACACCCTTAACCCCACTCATAATCACACCATAGCATGAGCTCATCTACACCAGACTAATGTGTCCCTACTTTTCAAAGCCTGCCCGTGTTTTTTCCACTGTATATTTTTTCCTGCTTTGTCGAAGATGATTTGACCATAGATTTGTGGGTCCATATCTGGACTCTCTACTCTTGGCATTGTGATAAAAGATGTTTTGAGTCCCACTTTAATGTTCTTTCCAATTTACCTGAAATGAGTCTTAGTAGCAAGTATTATTTGCTAAATAATTCACTTTCTGAATATCCACAATGTAAAAAAGCAAGGGTCACTTCTTTGGGTACTGGCCTCGCTATGCGTGTATAGGCTAATCTGTGATTTCTCCATGATTTTCCTCCCACAAGGGTAGGCTAGGATGACCTCTTCTATGCTGTTGGATGTACTTTAGAGGAGTCTCAAAAGAGTTCCTGTTAGAGGCTGTTAAATAAATTCAAGGTGTTTTTTTAAAGAAAAGTTTACTTCTGCCTCCAAAAACCAAAATATATCCATTCTACAGAAAGACAGGTGACCATGTACCAGTGAAAATCAGCCAATCCAGAAGTTCAGAGGTTGACACTGGTGTCATTATTTCTTGAAAGCTCTCCCAGTGACTCCTATTAGCAATCAGGTTTGAAATCCACTGGTCTAAGGAAATACCTCCTTTGAGCCCATGTTTTAGCATGTATAGACAAGGTCACCAAAGTCGTAGCTCAAAGTCCAGGTCAAGAACTTGTTCTTGCATGACCATCTGTACTGTGGTCACTAGGAGCTAATACACAATACCAAGCACAAGTCTTTGGGTTTGTTATTGCTCTTCTGAACTCCAGCACTTCAAGACTAGCAACGAAGCTTTGCCACTCTCTATATCTCTCACCACATTCATTTTCAAGAATTATTATTGCTTCCTTCTTCCTCCAGATGGCTGAAACCGGCAAGCTGCATTATCACAAGACTAACACACATGACCTGTAAGTGATCTATACGTACACTATCTTTATTCCTTACCCTCCTTCCTCCAGGAACGGAATGGCCCTGTAATCCCTGCCAGATCCCCATCTTTTTAATCCAGCCCTAGGGCCTTATTTGAGGCCTGTATATTGGTCATATCTTCTCCTATGTCTTTAACCTCTCCCTCTCAGTGGCCTCGTCTCCCACAACCTAGAAACCTGTCGAATCCTATTCACTCCCTTCCAGGAAAAAAAATAATAACTACATGTATATGTAGCATACACACACACACACACACACACACACACACACACACACACATTCACCTTTAGCTACTATGCAATCTTTTCTCTTTTTCAACCAAAATACTTGAAAGAAAACTAACTTGCCATTTCATTTATGTCTAAAACCTAACATTTATGTCTAAAACCAATGTTTCATGATTTCTGTCAACACCATTGCACTAGATATCTTCTTGCAAAAGTCACCGGTTATCTCCATTGTCCTGTTCAGTGCATGTTTCCCAACTCTTATAACACCGCTCTACAGCACTGCACAGCCATTTACCATTTCCCTGAAACTCTGCTTCTCTGATACCACACTCTCTTGGTTCATCATATCTCTGATCATTCTTGCTCTGTCTCCTTAGCTCCCCTTTGTTTGCCCAACCGAAGTACCCCTGTAGCCCATCAACAGCTCACTATTCTCACTTGCACCATGATCTTGATCACTTTAATAGATGCATCTCCCATAAATGCTTATGATTTGTAAGCCTGTCTCTACCTCAAAGCTCTGCCCACACAATCAGACTTATAGTGAGTTTCTGTTGACTGTTGCCACTTGGCTGTATCAAACCCAACATCTCCCAAATTGAACTCACCGTACCTTCTGTCTGACCCTCCTCCTCTATTTTTCTCAGTCCTAACTGGTGACTCTACAATCTACTGAGTTATATTGGCTGGAAATCTGGCACTTACTGTTTATCCCTTTATCTCCCTCATCACCCAAACCTAAGCACCATTAAATACTGCAGATTCATACCTAAACACATCCTAAATGGATCCTCTAGCACCACTGATCTCATCCAAAGTCTTCATCATCTTCACATGGAAGACTGAAACTGGTCTTCCCACCTCCAGTTTTGTCTATGAAAACCCTCCCCTCACCCATTTAAGAGCAACTTACCCAAAACACAAATACAACCATGCCAGTTACAGTCCTGAGACCTATCAGTACTTCTCTATCCTATAAGAACATATTTAAGCTCTTCCACACAGATTTCTCCACAGTTTGGACCTGACCTCACTGACATCACCCCGTCTCATTTAATACTATCAGGAAACTGCAAGTAACAGCAATAGCTTTTCCTACTTGCAGAGTACTCTAGCTGGAATTATTTTCCTTCCCCACCCCCACAATATTGTCCCCTCCAGAAACACCTTAAGCTCATTGATTTACATTAAGACTCAAGCCTCCCAGGTTTGGTGAAATGTCTACTTCTGTATGCCCATAATAGCCTGTGCATTTCTATCTCACTCATATCATCATGCAGTAGTTAAGGAAACTGGTTAATGACAGAGGTCTGGGATTCAAACCACTGCTCTACCATTTGTCAACATTCTTAGAAAATCGTGTAACCTCTTTAATTCCTTAGCTCCTTCATGTGTACCATGGGGATAACAGTCACCTTATTGCTTTTCATTAGGAATTAATGAGATAGAGTGCTTAGGATATAATCTGGCACTCAGTACAGATGCAACAAATTAGAATTTTAGTTAATTATCAATGTTTGTTGTTCATTTTAAAGCCAGAACACAAAACTTGAGATGCATGTACTCCATAGTTCTTCAAAAGTCTTTTTGCAAAGGAATCTGCAAAATATTTTTATATTTTAATCTACTTGAGTTAGTTTTAGTAGTGGTTACAAATATCTCTTCCACACAAAAAGAAATTATCTTGAAACATACTAACACAATAACAAGAAGGGGAGTCTGACAGGGAAGCATAGTTTTTCTCATTGATAAATAAACATCTCAAACATATTTTTAAAGTTCTTAATTGGCAAAAATATGAACACTAAGAACCATGGAGGACTTTTTATAAAGGAAAAAAACAGATCTCTTACAACTAAATCATTATCCACACCCAAAATAATAGGAGCTCCTGCTTTTATTTTACTTCACAGCATGATGTGAAAATATAAAATGTGAAGTTCTACAAGAACATCTGCTAATTTTTAAAATGTGAAAATGTTCTGACTTGTGTTTTTCCGTGATTTGTATTTAAACTAATTTCAGTTCCAAATCCAGAATTCTCTCATTATATTATAAGTCTGTTGTAATTACCCTAAGGAAAATAAAATGTGACCTATTACTGACGTGCCTACTACCCGGCTTCATGAAGTGCCTATCATCACAGCATATTTCCAGCGGTGTGTAAGGGGCTCAAAGAAACATATTCCAGGTGCAGACTCTATCACTCAACAGATTGAACCAGATTCTTTTTTTTTTTTAAACTCTTAAAGCCTGGGGACAGTTCTGATTAGATTTCTGTTTCATTTTTCTACTTCCAGTTCAGTGCAGGCAGGGTGCAGGCATGTAGAAACCAAAACTCATGGAGGCTTTGACAATACAGTGGGCCCACAGCACTCCCCTTCCCTCAGATGCAAAGAGGATGTTTCCTTCTGTACTTGTAACCAACACCAACTCATCCACTCACAGCCTGTCCTTCTTGGGCAAGCAGAAAACTCCTTATGCCTCAGATCCTTCCCTGTGAAATGGGGATAATAATACCTATCTCAGGAAGGTTCAGGGAGTATGAATGAGAAAGCACAAAGATGCAAAGGACTTAGCATAGGGCCAGGACACCTAGACATGACCCCCTTACAAAGCACTTAGGAGTGCCAGGCAATGTTCTGGGTACGTGACATACACTACTTCCTTGAAGCTTCACCATCCCATGGGGCAGGTACTATTATCATCCTCCTTTAACAGATGACAAGCCATCTGTAAACCACAGTTCCGATTCTTTCGCAGGACAACAGGACCAGATAAATGGGATTAGCACTAACCACACAAAGGGTTCGGCAAGAAAAATAAATCCTAATGCCCTAAAGCATCCCTTGCATGGAACAAATTAACTCCTGGCCTATCAAACTAGAAAGTAACATCCCCAGGAGAATTATGAATAACAGCAGTTCAAATAGTGCTCTGCTTCCTGTTGTTCAGTTGAAAAACTCCAATGGAAAAAGGTACCTATGCCCTCAATCCTATCCAATCATTCTCTGCCTTTCCCTCAGCCTAACCCACAGCCACGGTCCTATTTACCCAAGTTACAGAGCTCTGATTCCCTGTGGCAAAGAAATCAGACCAGACAGGTAGGTCGAGAATATTTGTTCTCGAGGGATGTGATATAAAAATCTATACCTGGATATGTGCTGAGCTAAATCATTGAGATATTAACTAGCTTTTTGCTTTTACTGCTGTTGAATGACGCAAAAGAGTGAAACAACATTTAGTGGTTTGCATTTTCGATCTGGTCTTCTTATACTCCACTCCTACCTTCTAAGAATGGATGACCAGACAGCATGCACTCCCTTGCCACAGTGTGGGCTGCAGGGATGAGGCAGAAGTAGCCTGAGGAGAACCTCCTTTCCTTGCCAGAGTTTTCCAAAAGACTTGTGCTTGGAAACAACAACAAATAAAGCTAATGCATTCTGTGTGAGAGTCACGGATAAAGTTGGGGACAGGCGTGGCACAAGCAGCAAGAGAAATAAAAAGATTGTCCCAAGCTTAATGAAGGGATGGAAGTCTGTGGGTTCTTGAGTAAAGGGATCTCGGGCCTCCCCCTTGCAGAGCTCTAGGAAAGAGGTTGGGTCTCCATAGGAAACACGAGCTAGGTGGCCACACAGGACTCTATTCAGAGCACCTGAGACCTATAGGTCCCCACATGCTGGGTGCACAGTAGCCACAACACCATGAGAGCCCAAGGGATTGGCTGGGGAAGTGAAAGTCAGTACATTGGGGGCTCAATTAAGGGGCTCAGGAAAGCTAGGGAAGGCTTTTGTTGTTGTTGTTGTCAAAATGAGTGAGAGTTATGGATGCCAAAAACGTCCTACGGCACACGGGACAGCTCGACGCTGCAAAAACTGGTGCACACAAAATGCCAGTGCACTGGGTTGAGAGAAACTGGTGGAAAGTAGGTATCACAGTGGAAACTGCACTAAAGACCGAGGTTCACCCCTGAACAGCGTTCTGTGCAACACCACCAGGAACCAGATGCCATGGCTTCGTGTGAGAGAGGGAGTGCTCTCATGAATGAAACTGAATTCCCTTCAAGCTAACGGACGGAAGTTCAGAGTTGGATTTAGGTTTATTTAAAAGAAATAATGTACTATATGTTGGCTAATCGAGCACAATTTTTTAAAATTTTTAGAAATTAAAATTAAAATAAAGAAATAAATAGTGTGGTATTTCTTACAAACACTAGAGCTTACTGAGAAGACTGATGTGCCCAATAGCTATTTCATTTTTAAGAGAATAGTGTCAAGGCCTTCCTCAAAGCATGACCAGGTCCAATCCTGTCTTCTGATCACTCCTTTTGTACTCTAATTTGTACTGTAACAGTTCTGAAAATGGCTTTCTAGATTGTATCTTTGTCTAAATGCAATGAAGAAAGAACCAAAACATGTTCCTGTCCCTGAGAGAATACCCCATATTTCTTTATTCTGAATTTCTTGTGAAAATGGCAGCAGTGATTATATTTTTAAAGTTTTATTTTTAAGATATTTTATTTATAATCAATAAAATCTGGTTAAGCATCTGTATATGCATCCATCCCACCTAACAATTGTTACATGTCACAAGAAGATTGGCAAGAAAGGACTTGGGCAATGCTTTATAAAGTGACACAAATTATTAGTTTCATGAGAAATGTCCACACATCATCTTAAAAGCTGTAAACAGCCACATTCATTTAAAAAAAATAAGATTAGAGACATGAAGCATTTTCAACGTTTGTAGAAAAACCAATTTGAGGAAAGGAGTAAAACATCCTTGATGTAGCATCTCTTCTAAAAGTGAAAAAAAGTACTATATGGTATGACTAATCTTTAGGCCTTTACTAAGGAGAAGAGGGGGTAACACAATCCCTCTTGTTGTGGGAGAAGCAGCACAGCCTCAGCCTGCTTGCCCAAAGACGGTCATCAGTGGAGGGGGATTCAAATACTGCATGGAGATTGAGGCGCCAGTTAGATCCCGTTCTCAGACAGGCACTGTGTCTTTGTGAGATGGTGTCACTCATTGAGCACTTGGTGTATACAGGTCAGTATGCTTCAGACAGTCACCTCACTAGAGTCTGACTAAGAGGTAGATCTAATTTTCCCCATTACACAGCTAGAGAAACTGAGGGCAGTGGCATTAAGTAGCTTGCACAAGGTCATCCAGCAAGTAAGTACTGACGGAAACCCAACCAGGAGGGTCGGACTCCAAGGCCTTGCTTTACCCCTCATGTAGCGAGGAGAGTTCACGCTTTTCAGAATTAACAGGGACTTTTTCCTAGTGGCCACCAACAACTCTGGCACTGACAACTACAATATGAGCTAATAAGACTATTTTCAATTTCCTTAAAATGTTATGATCACTGAAAAGAGCCCTGGCTTGATTTTCCATACTTCCCAGTACCCTTCTTCCAACATTCACACTGATCACACTGTATTTTTGATTACTTGGTTTAACATGCCAGGCAAAAGACCCTTGAGGACAGGATTCTCAGCACCTACTCACAGGGTCTGGCACATAGTAATCTCTCAATAAACCTTTGGCGAATGAACAACTGAAGGAGCCAGGGCAGCCTTGTAAGACAAAGGACGCATGGTGTAGGCATCACACATGCCTCAGTAAAACTCATTGTCAACTGCGGGATCATGACTGACTTAGAGCTAGTGGTCCAAGGGGACACAACCAGAGCAGAGATAAGCAACTAAAATTCCGCCCAACTACACAGCCTTTGGAAACTCTTCACAGGAGAACTCATGGCTATTCCCATAACCCAGGCATGAAACTCTCGTACCTGGTTTGCTCCACATTTCCTACATCACACTTACTTCTATTCCTTTTTTTTATAATTGACAATTTTTATTTTATTTTATTTTATTTTATTTTTTCAGTGTTCCAAGATTCATTGTTTATGCCCCACACCCAGTGCTCCATGCAATACGTGCCCTCAGTACCCACCAGGAGGCTCTCCCATCCCCCCCACCTCTTCCCCTTCAAGACCCTCAGTATGTTTCTGAGTCCAAAGTCCCTTAGGTTTCATCTCCCTCCCCAATTTACCCCACTTCCCATTTCCTTTCCTTCTCCTACTGTCCTCTATATTACTCCTTACGCTCCATAAGTAAGTGAAACCATATGATACTTGACTTCAGGAAACAACAAGTGTTGAGAGGCTGTGAAGAAAGGGGAACCCTCTTACACTGTTGGTGGGAATGCAAGTTGGTGCAGCCGCTTTGGAAAACAGTGTGGAGATTCCTTAAAAAATTCAAAATAGAGGGGCACCTGGGTGGCTCTGTTGGTTAAACGACTGCCTTCAGCTCAGGTCATGATCCCGGAGACCAAGGATCAAGCCCCACATCGGGCTCCCTGCTCAGCGGGAAGCCTGCTTCTCCCTCTCTCACTCCCTCTGCTTGTGTTCCCTCTCTCACTGTGTTTCTCTCTATCAAATAAATAAAATATTTTTAAAAAAATTCAAAATAGAGATACCATATGACCCTGCAATTGCACTACTGGGTATTTACCTCAAAGATACAGATGTAGTGAAAAGAAGGGCCATATGTACCCCAATGTTCATCGCAGCAATGGCCACAATCGCCAAACTGTGGAAAGAGCCAGGGTGTCCTTCAACAGATGAATGGATAAAGAAGATGTGGTCCATATATACAATGTAATACTATGCCTCCATCAGAAAGGATGAATATTCAACTTTTGTAGCAACGTGGACTGGACTGGAGGAGATTGTGCTGAGTGAAATGAGCCAAGAAGAGAAAGTCAAGTATCACATGGTTTCACTTACTCCTATTCTTAAATTGCATGTATTCATCTTTGTATCCCTAGCACTCCTTAAAGTAACTACACATTCAATCTTTCTTTCTTCTACCCAGTGCCCTTAGCATTGACCTACACTTATAATTTATTGATGCCCCTTTTTAATAATGGCTCTCCTTTATCTTAGTATTTATCCACAATCAAGCCTCTTATTCCAAATTTATTTCCCACTATCTATCCCTTAACCCAATTTAGTATCATCTAAAGAGAACTACCTGCTGATGTCCTGACGATCTACTTCTTTGCTCATGCAGTTAATTTTCCACCAAATGCGCTTTATGTTCATGCTTGAGCCCAGCTCAATTATCATTCCCTCCAGGAAGCCTTCACAAACTTATTCCAAATGGACGTAATTCTTTCTTCATTTCAATCCCCATATTTTAACTGTATTTTTCTGTTGACATATATAATCTTACTCTATAAATTCAGATATTGTTTTGTGTTCCTTACTAGATGATAAGTTCCCTAAAGGCAAATGCCACCTATTATTCACTTCCATATATTTCACAGCATGTGGCCCAGACTTCCACACAGTAGCGCTTTATGAGTTGAGCAAACAAATAAATGAATGGACAAGACGTTAAGTGGATCTTTGTTCTGTTATTCTTATGCCTTGAACATGGCTTACTAGAAAGGGCATTAATCATAAATCATACATCCTAGTTCAATTTTTCTCAGAAGTAGCTGTGAATCTTAGGCAGATCACTTAACCTCCATGGATTCTAGTTTCCTTGTCTGAAAAAGGACATGAACTAGAGCTGCTCTCTCAGGCCAGTATGAACGTGACAATATAGTATATAGTACAAAATATATAAAAAATTCCAGCAGAGGAAATACGACTCTCCTTACCCTTCGCCTCGTAACTCTCAGTGTTCTTTTTTTCAGAGCTCAACTCATCATCACTTCCACAAAGAAATTTCCCTGATGACCATGACTACATCAAATCCCTCCACATAATGCTCTCAGAGCACTATAAATCTCCACTCTGCGGGACTTAAGATACTGATGATTTTTATTCATTTCTTTATTATTTAATTAAAGTCTACCCCCATGTAACCCCTCTATATTCAATAAAATGAATAAAAGAGTGTAATCTACCTTAGAAAATGAGATCTTACAAAGAAGAAGTATTTTTTCCAGTAGTTTTCTTTGTAACTTATATACTCACATATGTTTCAGCACTTAAATGATTTTCAAAGATGATGGACAAAAGCTAGGTGATCACAACTTCAAAGTGTTAACATACTTTTCAAAGCATCTAATTTCTCATTTCATTGAAGATTATATATTCAAAGAATATGGTCTCAGACACTTCTAAGCATGAAACCTAAATTAAATTCTCTTTTGTTTTATTACAGCTTTTTGGTATTTTCATCCATATTTTTTCCCTACTTAAAAGAAATGTATCTATAAAAAAACATGTGTTTTCTTGGATCATTAGTTAGGTAAAAATAACAATTTAGAGGGGTGCCTGGGTGGCTCAGTCATTAAGTGTCTGCCTTCAGCTCATGTCATGATCCCCGAGTCCCGGGATCGAGCCCGGCATTGGGCTCCCTGCTCAGCGGGAGGCCTGCTTCTCCCTCTCTCACTCCCCCTGCTTGTGTTCCCTCTCTAGCTGTGTTTCTCTCTGTCAAACAAATAAATAAAATCTTAAAAAAAAAAATTTAGAGATTCTATGTATTATACAGAAAATAAATCCCCTATTATAAGCAGAGAAAAAATGTTTTTTTGTAAATAGCAACAACTTAATATTTTATTTTTAAATCAACAAAAATTAATCAGATTTAATTAGTCAAATGAAATATCAATGAAATCATCTTTTATAAATGTAAATCTTTTCTGTGAATAATAAGGAAAGTCTACAACTTATCTTAAGGATACAGCTAATCAAAGCAGTAGGAAATAAACTTTGAAATGCTCAACTTGATATGAACATCTGAAACTTACTGGTTTCTTTATCTCATAAATATATCTGAATTAACACAAACATAGTAGATTTAATAAGTTGTAACACTATTCCTCACTACATCCCCATAAGCCATTATTGTTAGTGCTGTAATTATGAATTAAACATATGATCTTAGATACAAAGTCAAAGCTTTGTATCTTCTTTCATGTGCTCCTTTCTAAACACTTACGGAGTATTCGTATCCATAAGATGGATAAGCTGACTGAAACTAGTAACCCATGACCTCTTCCTACCCAATAAGTGGAGTGGAAGGGCCAAATCCCTGAGAGTGATGTTCTCTCAAAGCACAACATAGGATGAGTTAAGCTCACTTCCCTCCACCTTAAAATAGCTCTTCACTTTTTAATCATAAATATATGAAGAGTCTAAACATATGAAGAGTAAGCCTACAAGCAATAAAATTCTATTCCTGACAACATAATTCTGAGAGTCACTAGATCATGCAAGATCCTGAAAAACATAGTCTATCAGAAAAGCCACATGCCCATAAAACTCCTAAAACAGGCTGCCTAGGAACATATGAAAATAAATATATGACAGAGCAGTGCTTATATTTTAAATATCTTAGGTGTTTTTTGAAAAATAATACCAGCACTGTTAAATTAGAGTCCATGGAGCACCTGGGTGGCTCAGTTGGTTAAGTGACTGCCTTCGGCTCAGGTCATGATCCCGGAGACCCAGGATCAAGTCCCACATCGGGCTCCCTTCTCCCTCTCTCACTCCTCCTGCTTGTGTTCCCTCTCTGCCTGTGTTTCTCTCTGTCAAATAAATAAAATCTTTAAAAAAAAAAAAAAAAAAGAGAATCCATGTCTTAATTACCAGACTCAAGAAACTCCTAGGGTTATACAGACAGATAAGCCTCCCTTGATGGTAGAAGCCTACATTGACTCCATGTCTACGTAATCAGCTGCATTTGTATGATGTGTTATATGGATAAGTTCGGTTCATCAACCTCTTCTAAAATAACTGTCCAGGGGTGCATGGCTGGCTCAGTCGGTTGAGCGTCTGACTCTTGGTTCAGGTCATGATCACTGGGCTCTGTGGTCAAGTCCTGCGTCAGGCTCCATGCTCAGAGGGGAATCTGCTCCTCTTCCTCTGCCTCTGTATCTGCCTTTCCCCTCAGATGTGTGCTATTTCTCTCTCTCTAAAATGAATAAATAAATCTTTAAAAATAACTGTCCAAGGGAAAGAATATCAAATAAACATAAACACAAATGATTAACATGGAAAAAAAAGACCATTCATTGTTTTGTTCCTTAACCCAAACCATTTCTCCAGATGTTATGTCACTCTCTGATGTGATGGAATTTTTGTGTGTCTGTTTGTGATTTTTTAATAATTAGGATATCTGGTACAATGAGAGAGACAGGGGAACGACGTATTATGGACTTGCCAATATCATTCTTAATGTATTAAGTTTCATTACAGTCACACTAGCACAACACCATTGGGTCTAGGGAGTCTCCTAAGACAACGAAATAAGCTTATCACACCAATTTAGAAATTACTGAATTTTATCATTTTTTCTAAACAACCAATCAATAAATTTAGGTGCTTCTTTGGGAAGGAGGTTGCTTGTTTTGTTTTTTACAAAAGATGGGTTGGGTTTTGGTTTCTTATTTTGTAAAGGAATTGGAGTTTAAAATAACAAAGTTGTGAAGATGACATATTCACATTTTAACATTTTATCCATGTGAACAAAAGAAAATGTACTATAAGACTTGGGCAAACAAATCTAAATAATACAACTGCCTTGCAACCTTCTCACACAAGTGAACTAAAAATACAACTTATATATTATCCAAAGTTTCTCGTTACTCCTATTATTATTACTAATACTACTGCCACTATTTCTATTTCTATTATTTATACATTTTTATATATTATTTATATATCCAGCCACATTCAGGGTCATACAGCATAACACTATTATAAGAACTGAATTGACTCTTGAAGAATCAAATGACTTGTGTTTAAAGAGTTACAAAATGGATTCTATCTCTCATTTCTCTCAACATGTCCCTCCTATACTCCTCCTAATGAGAAGAAATATTAGTACATCCTACATGGAAATGGCATTGCTTCAGAGGTACAAACTAGGTGTGACTACAGGAAGAAAATGGCCTCATTAACAAACTACAACCAGAAAGAAAGGCCTACACACTTCTTTTTTAAAACTAAAATTCTCGGAGATTGGAAGATGGCAGAAGGCCAGGTGACCCCATTTTGGGGAGTCCCCTGAAGTGAGCACAATTCCTGCAAAAAACACTACAGGAACACTGTGAACGCCCATGAAATCAGCCTGAAATGTGATATTTCACACTTCTGGATCACCACGGGGAACAAGGATCATCGGCAAAGAGCGACCAATCCACCTGGATAGTGGCTGATATATTTAGCTATACACCCCTCAGCCACTCCTCGCCACAATGACTGGGAGGAGGAACATCCAACAGAAGAAGAACCCTGAGACTGCAACCCCAGTCACAGAATTACTGGAAATGAACATAAACAATATGACAGAAATGGAATTCAGGGCAGCAATCGTTCAAACAATGGCTAATTTGGAAAAGAACATTAGTCTCAAAATGGAAGCCCTAATAACAGAAGTGAAAGCTGAGGTTAGAAAGGCTGTTAATGAGATGCAATCTAATTTAAATATGCTAAGAGCTAGAGTAAGTGAAGCTGAAGATCGTATCAGTGATTTAGAAGACAGATGGATTAAGGAGGAGCAAGAGAAGTCTTGGAGCAAATAGCTAAAATCCCATGCAAACAGAAAAAGGAAAATAAATGATGCCATGAAATGCTCCAATATCAGAATTATTGGAATCTGAAGGAGTTGAGAGAGAAGCCTAGAAGATATAGTTGAATAAAACTAACATTCTCATTTGACAGACATTACAATTTTTTAAAGTAAATAATTCTGAATCATCTCAAAAAGTCAGTACAAAGAAGAAACTGAATCACTAAACCTCTACCCCCAAAACCTAAGAAAATAAAGACAAAAAAGAAAAAGAATGAAAATGTGCAAACACCAGCCAAATGGAAGAAGATAGCAAAAAACACAACTTTTGATAAGAGCCATCAGAGATGACTGATCAGAAGATTTATGATATCAACCTTCAGTTCTTTTCATTATTATTAAGAGGCACTGTGGAGAGGAGAGAACCTAAATCCAGAAAATTCTGAAAATTCTAACTGGTATTCCCCCATCAGAAATGAAGTAGAATCTAGAGAATGAGATGCAATCCAAAGAAAAAGCCAGTAGGAATGTGGGGGGACAGGGTGGGGTGAGAGTGTAGAAAAGGCCAGTAATGCCACTCCAACACAGAGTATCTTGTCCCTCCAGAGATAAACCATAAAATACAGCAAGCATGATTCAAAGGACACAACTTTTGGCTACTCCCTGTTTAGGAGGCAGGCTACACACTATTCATTTCCTCAGAAAAGAAACAGAAACAGGTATTTACAAAATGGAAGGAGAAAGAAAAAAAGAAATCATGTGAAAACTATAATGAAGTCATAAAGCAAAACTACTGCGAAGTTCTTAAAACATACTTTACCCAGGGGACAACTGGGTGACTCGGTTAGGCATCTGACTCTTGATTTCGGCTCAGGCATGATTCCACGGTCCTGGGATCACCCGCACTGGGTTCTCTGCTCAGCGGAGAGTCTGAGGATGCTCTCTCTCCCTCTCCCTCTGTCCTTCCTCCTGACTCATGCACTCAAGTGCTTTCTCTCTCTCAAAAAAAAAATGAATAACAATGTTAAAAAAAAACACTATCTAAAAGATACATATTAGAGTCATATCAAAAAAAAAAAAAAAAGGAAGACTAAAGACCCCTCAAATCCTCTCCTCCACCTAACAATAAAATCATTGGCAAAAATAGTCAATAACAACTTTTCAGGACTCTGAAAATTAACCAAAGGCTTGAGGCAATCCAGAGAGCATTTATTCCAGAAAAACAGTAAGAACCATGAGCTTTATGGCATTTTAACTTGACCTGTTCCCATTCCCTAGCTCCCAGCTACACAGGCACCTTGAAAATCAATAGTCTGCAGTCAGTGAAGACCAGCAGTCGAGCAGACACTGGAGGATGCAGAATGGGGTTGGAACTTCCAAAGTCTCAACAGATAATTGTCAGAATTTGACCTATCTGGAAGATCCCATTTGGAAAGCTTTTTTATTAAGTTTTTTTTAATATTGTAATTCCAATATAGTTAATATACAGTGTTGTATTAGTTTCAGGTGTACAAGACAGTGATTCAACAACTGTATACATTACTCAGTAGTGCTCATCAGGATAAGCGCACCCTTTACGGAAGGCTTCTTTTTACCTCACTCTGACTCAGAGTTCTCCCAGCATGAACAGCCTTTCTCTGGGGGCATTTGTTAATTGTGTAGTATCACTGCTGACTGAGGCAGTGGTTAACAATTGGGACAAAAAAAGATTAAGCAAAAAGCTTATCAGGGGGAACCTGGGGCACTAAAGAAATGTCCATAAGGAGTTTTGAAAAGCATCAAAATATTCCTGGAAATCTAAAGGGTCCACTGACATGTATGGGGCTGTTTCCTTGCCCAGGGGTATGCATGTGCTCAGAGAAGAGCTGAGAAGACACTCGTTCTCAGCTGTGACTGCCCTTGAAGCTCTGTGCAAGCAGGGAGTGAAGAGGAAGGCAGAGTTGTCAACTGCCTGGCTGAGTGTGAGAGACATTTGTCCCAGCATAGGGAGCCCCTCAGCAGAAACTGGGGGACTTACTGGTTCCAGGCATTTGTGCAAATCTCTGTCCAAGCATTAACTGATTATCCCGCTAACAGAGGTCACACACAACAAAGAATACACACTTCACAGATTTCGCTCATAAAAATCATTAGGCAAACAGCAACAACAAATCCTGAAGAGAGAGAAGAATCTGATTTCCAGACTTGCCACATGATATTTTTTTTCATGTCCTCAGACTATTTTATTTATATTTTAACATGAAAAATTTCAAATACAGAGAAGAGTTGAAGAAAGTTTATAATACCCATATATCTACTACCTAGAGTCTACAATTAACATTGTACTGCATTTTTATGACCTACCTATCCATCCCTCTATCTACCCATCAATACACCTCTTTTCCCTTCATTTTTTTATAGTACACTTCAAAGTAGGTTGCAGACATTCAGTATCTGTCCCCACAAATATTTTAGCAGATGTATCATTACCGAGAGTTAAATTTTTTATTTTTAGTTTTTTTTTCTCCTTAGGTAAAATTTCTATACAACAAAATGCACAAAATTTAAACTTGTGAAACCTAAACCCCTCTCAAGATACAGAACATGACTCACCCCCAAAAAGGTCCCCCATACCCTTCTCAGTAAAACTCTCATCCTTTCCTAGCCCCCCAAAAGTAATCGCTATTCCAATTTTTCTACCTAGATTATCTTTACCTTTTCCAGACTTAACCATATAAATGGGTTCATACATGTACTCCTTTAGGTAAGGCTCCTCTCACTCAACACAGTGATTTTTAGAACCATCCATACTATTTTTTTAAATATATTTAACATTAATTTATCTACTTCATGAAAATGACTGTCAAGATGAGACAGATGACCACTATGATAAAAAAATGGGATTAGGTAGTATTCCAGAGGAAGACTAAATTCTAGACCTAAGATGATGTGGCCCCTTTTTTCATATGTGGACTCATCTTTCAGGGAATTAGCTGATACTTCCCCAATAAAGACAGATGGAATGTCCATTTTATTTAGCACATCAATGTTGTTGGATCCAATGCTAATAAGGTCATCAGAGTCAACACTGTGAACTATGGCTTCTTTGTATTCAGTTCTCTGTGAATTTAAAACCTTTACATCAAAATCACAATTATGTCTTCTAATCAACACAATGAAAGTGCCAGATGAATTGTCTTTCTGTGGTGGAGGCACTATGGGTTCACAGGCATTTTCTGGTATTCAGTTAATCAAAAAAACAAACAAACAAACAAACAAACAAAAACCTTTAAACCTTCAGCTGGAAGTCTATAACCAAATCTTGCTGAGAGATCATCAAACATCTAAGATGCATTTTCAAAATCATATGCTAAAATGCTTGCTTCTATAAAATTTCAAAATTATATGCTAAAATGCTAAAATGTAGGTTTAAGAATACAAAGAGCTGGACAGTCAAGATGGTACAGACTTGTGGCCAACACAATGAGAACCCCTATGCAGAGCAACATCTTACTATAAAGTCACTATAAAATCATAAAATTACCCATCACCATCACTGATGGGTAAAATGAAACCCCTCTGCACAGTGTCTGAGCTGAGATCCAGATGGATGGGACCAAGACCCACCAATGCCTTAAATAGAGTCCCAGTCACATTGTTAGAGATGCAAGCAGCCAGAAGGCTGAAAGGAAGAACCCAGTCACCTAGCTGGGAGCCATGTTGACCTCAGCACTCTGGTCCCAACAAGTGTCATCCCCAGGACTCAGCAAAAGTCCAACCTGCCACATAATATTATAATAAAGGTTCAATTTTCAACAATAACAACAAAGATATGAAATATGCAGAGAAACAAAATTTATGGCCATTAACAGAAAAAATCTACAGAACTGTTCCTGAGGAAGGCCAGCACTGCACTTACTGGGCAGACTTGATTAGTTTCATGCCTGCCATGACAAATTATCATGAACTTAGTGGGTTTAAACAACATAAATTTATCCTCTTAATGGAGTTCAAAAGCCGGAAACTGAGGTGCTGGCATCACCACATTCCCTCGAGTCTCTAGGGAAGTCTCCTTTCCTTGTCCCTTCCACCTTCCGATGGTTGCCAGCACTCCCTGGCTTGAGGCTCTATCACTCCAATCCCTGCCTCCATTTTCACATTGCTTTCTCCTATTTTGTGTATCTCAAAACTCCCTCTGTCTCTTTTAAGGATGCATGTAATTACATTTACAGCCAACCCAAGTGATCCAGGATAATCTTCTATCTCTCAAGATCGTTAATTTAATCACATATTTTGCCATAAATTACTCTTCTGTCATGGCAGGCTCCAAGGATTAGGACATGAATATATCATTAAAGCCACCATTCAGCCCACTACAAAAATTTTAAATCAGCTACTTAAGCTATGCTTAAGGAATGAAAAAGAATCATGTCTTCTGAACTAAAGTAAGAAAGCAATGTCTCAATAATACCAATAAAGAACAGAAATTATAAAAAGAACCAAATAGAAATTCTGAAGTTGAAAAGTGCAATAACATAAATTAAAAATGCACTTAGTAGAGCTCAGCAGCAGATTTGAGCTGACAGAGGAAAGTAAAGTTGAAGATAGATCAATTCAGATTACCCAGTCTGAGTGGCAGAACGAGGGGGAAAAAAATGTTTAAAAAATAAAAACCTGTGGAACACAATCAAGTGTACCAACATGGCATAATGGGAATCCAAAAGGAAAAAGGAGGGAGAAGAGAGAAAAGAAAAAGAGGTGATGAAGAAGAGACAAAAAGAGAGAGAGAGAAAAAAAACAGAACAAATATAAGGAATTACTAGCGAAACATTCTACCTTTGATGAAAATATTAAAAAAAAAAAATTCAAGAAGCTCTGTGAACTCCAAGTTGGATAAATCAAGAGTTCCACATGTAGGCATATCATAATCAAACAATCAAGAGATAAAGACAAAGAAAGAATCTTGAAAGCAGCAAGAGAGAAGAGACTGATCCCATAGAAGTGATCCTAAATAAGATTAACAGCTGACTTCTCATAAGAAAACCTCGGGGCCAGAAGATAGTGGGATGACCTGTTTATAATGCAAAAAGAAAGTAAAATGTCAACCAAGAATTCTGTATTGGCAAAACTACTCTTCAAATATTGAGGACAAATTAAGATACAAAATGAGAAAATTCATTGGAAGTAAACCTTCCCTACAGAAAATACTAAAGAGTTCTTCAAACTGAAATGACAGGACTTTGGAGAGTAATTCAAAATCATATAAAGAAATAAAGAATACCAGTAAGTCAACTAAATAAGCAAATATAAAAGACAGCATAAATGTATCTTCATTTGTAACATTTTTTTCCTCCTGGTTTAAAAGACATCTGCATAAAGCAATAATTATAAGTCCATGTTGATGGACATACAATTATAAACATAAAATACGTATGAAAATCACAGTAAAAATTAATAGGGAGAAAATGGAGCTACAAAAACAGGTTTTATATAATATTGAAACGAAGTGGCTATAAATATACAAACTAGATTTTCTTTTTTTTTCTTTTTCTTTTTGTTTTAAGATTTTTATTTATTTATTTTGACAGAGAGAGATCACAAGTATGCAGAGAGGCAGGCAGAGAAAGAGGAGGAAGCAGGCTCCCTGCTGAGCAGAGAGACCAATGCGGGTCCCGATTCCAGGACCCCGAGATCATGACCTGAGCTGAAGGCAGAGGCTTTAATCTACTGAGCCACCCAGGCACCCTAAACTAGATTTTCTAAAAATTTTATTTATCTATTTGAGAGAGTGTGTGCATGCAAACTGGGGGAGGGACTGAAGGGCAGGAACAAGCACACTGCACTGAGTTCAGTGACCTGCAGTGGTCTTGATCCTACAATCCTGAGATCATGACTCCAACAGAAAACCAAGAGTCAGATGCTTAACTGACTGAGCCACCCAGGTACCACCCTAAACAAGACTGATGGTTCACATGAAAAAATATCCAGAAAATTGCAGATGGCAGAACGATACTTCTTTTTTTTATATATTTCTATTATAATCAAAATGATTTAGATGACAAGGAGATAACTATCTAGAAAGATTAAATAAAACTAATGGCATATATATACTCATAACATTTCTAGAAAAATATTTAAGAATGTATTAATTGTGATGAGCTGAAAATGGAATTAGGGGAAAGAAAAAGTTTTACTCTCTCTTTACAACCTTTTCTGCCATTTAAACTTTCTACCCCCAAAGTGTATTCACTATATAATTTTTAAAGAATTAATCAATATTCTACCTCAGCAGTATGAAACTTCCATCAGATATATATAGATATAACATATACATATATGAGATACCCTGTTGCCATTACACATTAAATTCCTGTTACAGCACATCCTGGAAAAGCATTTTCCACACCCTCCACCTGACATAGGAATCTATGGTACATTCTCTTACAAAGACCCATATTTTTTTCTTCAGTTGTATTCCAACTATCTATTCATTTGCAAATACTTATTTGAGGATCCATTAAGTTGTGGAACTAGATTTTAAATTCATAATCCCTGATCTTACAAAATTTACATCCTCTGAAGATACTGTGAGGTACATTATTATATGGGTATGTTACTACAAATAAGTAAGTAGACAAAATAACTGTAAGTTGGTTAATGCTGTGGTGAAAAAATTAACAGATAAAGAACAGAATAATGGGTCAGAGACAATCTCTCAAAGGAGGGATAGTTGTCCTGATAGGTAAAGAATTTCAAGGATAAAAACAAATCAGCTCCATCTCCACTGGAGAAGAACATTACATGCAGGAAGTAAAGCAAGTGTAAAAGGCCCTGAGGTAGAAAAGAAGTCCATGATTTTAAAAACCAGATATAGATATAAATACAGATATAGATATGCATAGGTAATTTCTCATGATCTTATTTATCCTCCAAAGACCCAAAAGTCCATTGAAAGAAAAGAAGCACAGCCCCCACAAAGTATCCAATCAAAGGGACTTGTCTTAATTATGTATCCCAGGAAACAATCTTACACTTATGCAACAAAAGCAAAAAACCCTGATTGCACCTTTCTACTCTTCCTCTGACCTTTAAAAAATGTATCAATAAAATAATTTTGGTGTCCCATAAAATTGTACTGGTAACATCAGCCAATGTTCAGAGCAACACTCAGGACCCTAACCCACTTACCATGATTCCTTCTGCAGGCTCAGAAGACAGCTCTGTGACCCTGTCCACATTAGTGCTGTCCCAAGAAACTGGACCTACCTCCATTAAGCTTGAAATTTCAGGCCCTCCCTTCCAAGAACTCAGCCTCATAGATCACAACATAATTCTTACTCACTTGGGCTGTGGACAATTCAACCAAACTAGGTTTCATGGAAGAGGTAGGGGCAGCTGGGGGATGTAGAGGGAAAAACAGCATCCATAATCTGGTCCTTAACAATTTCCTACCAAAGTTCCCTGGATAAAAACCTATGTTCAAGCCAAATGATGTTTCTCCCTATGTTCACCTTCATGTTCTCCTCCGTACTCTTGTTCATGTGATTCATTCCACTCAGGACTGTGTATTCAAAGAATATCAGAGCCTGAGCAGGTATTATAAGTGAGTGCAGTTAGACGGGAGAGTAGTGGAAACTGAGACAACTAGAAAATTTCTTTTTTTGTACCTAAGGCCTTCAAATTTAGACTTTAAAAAACAAAACAAAACAAAACAGCAGACTCATGACATCAAACTCACCTGCAGCCTGAATCCAGTTAATGGATCATTCATGCATTGTGACATCCCTCGTTCCACACATCTAGATTTTGCCTTTTCTTTAAGGCTTTCAGGTCTTGCCTTTCCCAGAACATGTGTGCTGAACCCCTTAATATGGACGAACACTTTGCCTCTGTCTCCACTTGATGGAAAGAGTAAAGAATATGGAGACAGAAGATTTGACTCAAACTCACTGTGACTGAAGGCAGTATCTCTGACCCTCAGTTTCCTCATGTGTAAAATAAGATAACAACAGCACATCAGGTGGTCACTTTGAAGGTTGAATCAGAAAGTACAAGCAAAAATCACATATAAACATTAATTCATACTGTAATTATTGATTTCCTCATCCTCCACCTAGAAATAGCTTTTGCTTGGGGCTAGATTGATTAATATCCCTCTTTCCTGAATCTTTTCCTCTATAAAGTTGCCCAGGAAAGTACCTGACACATCTGATCAATGTTTATACAGTAGCGACATGCGTCTCTAACACGGAGCCGTGTTGCTCAGATGCTTCAAGACTTACTTCACAGCCGAACATAAAAAAAAAAATTTTTAACTTACCAGAACATTTTTGTATTTGACCAGATACAAAAAGGGACCTAGATATATATGCCAATAAACTGCAGACATAAAAAGTAAATATTAATATAGCTATTTTGTACCTACCTATGTGAACTCTTTATGATAATGAATTCAACTTGCATATACTTTTTATCTACAGAATATTTGAAACATCCTCAAAGATTTCTATTACTCCTGTCATTGACTCATTCCTATTAAAACCAGTTATCTTGTCAAAACCCCTAAAAATACTTTCTAAAAGTGATTTGCCACAAACAGAATGAGTCAATCATAGGTAAATCACTTGTCTATTTCTGCTGTTACTTGCAAAAATGAATTTGCATTTGACTTCCAATTTCAAGGACAATCAGAAATACATATAGACAGACTGAATTCCATGGACATTCAGTATCTTCCTGATTTAAATATGAGGGCTTCCTTGTATTATATTCCTTCTTCAAGAATACATACTCTCCCAATGAACAATTCTCACATTTGAAATTAATATCGTCAGATTATGAGGTTATTATTAACTTAAAAGTCATTTTAAAATCTCATAATGCTCTTTAGTGATAAAATCTATACTTTAGGGCTATCTTTCACTGATCTAAATTTGATATAAATCTTACTCTATTATAGCAAAGTAGAAAACCATAGAATTAAATACCTCTTATTTCTAGAATCATTTAACTTCTCCATACAAAGTAAAAGAAGAAAAAAATGGGACATTCTAACTTCAAATCACATCATCTAGGAATTCACACTACCACAGTTTTACTCATTTGGGTTTCACTGATAGTGTTTTCAACTATGAATTCTCAGAAACTGTTTAGTAATAATTACTGCTATATCATACAGCTAAATCACATGATATAATTTTTATATACAGTATGTTTACTCAGAACTGGATTTCGCAAATTAATAATCCTCTCTGTCTTTATAAATTTGTGTTACAACCTATTTTTATGAAGAATCAATATGGATTTTGAGATTATAAATTCTTAGAGGATGGCATTCCTAGGTTACTCACATTGAATCTTTTACAATTATTTGATTCATGGTGTATTTGTTCCTTAAAGTCACATTTCTTACTGTGTTTTACAATAGTGCCTTTTCTTGTAAATAAACATTCTTCATGGAATATTCTTTTTTCTTAGAAAGCATTCCCTATGATCTTTAATTTTTCCCTTTCAAAGTTTATATAGATGTTGGTTTAGTGGCCTGGATAATTTTACAGATTTTTTCCATTGACATCAAAAATTAATTCTATTAAGAATGAAAATGAGTGGTGTTTTCTCTGGATATAGAGGAAAAATCTATATCCATCAGGAATATATGTGTACCAGGAAAATCAAAAAAAGGAAAACTGTGAAAGATATCCCTGTAAAAGTGGTAAATAACATAGAAAGAACTCAAAAGAAACAAGTGTTTAAGATCAGCTATGGCACCTTTATAAAATAAATTAGATTCATGCATTTGGTGTGGAAATAAGAGAAAAATATTAAAAGAGTTAACCATTCAGTATGTTTCAAAAGCCAGTTTATTAATCAATTGCACAGTGCTTTGTGAACAGTAATTAAGTAAAGATGTAAGGTCTATGATCTGCACTACATTTTGTAATGGCTTGTCGGTCTTCAAAATGCCAGATGACTAATAAGAAAGAAGCAGACACCTCACAGATGATGTGACAAAAACTGTCTCGATGTGAATCTGCCAGCTCTGCAACTCTTATTCCATTGCTGGACTTATAAGAAAACAGGAAGAGCATCATAAAAATAAAATTCAAAAACAAAACTTAAAAAAAAAAAACAAAAAAAACCTCAAGCCTGTAAGACCATGTCAAAACACACACACAGCCCTGGATCTTATTGAAGCATGCTACATAATCTTGATTTTTTAAAAAAAACCACACTGTACTCCTCAACCTATACTATTTTTAACACACACATATATACACCCCCAAGCAAATAATTATGTTTCCTGTTTATTTAAAAGAATTATAAAGAATTTCCTGTGAACATGATTTTTAAATTAGGGAGGAGAAAATCAAAAGATTCCTTTCTTCCCATACCTCAGGAAATGAAATGGAAGTTTTGTTAATAATCTTTTTGAATATCAGTACAATACTGAATGTTCTCTGAGCAGTGATGATTAAGGTACTAAGGAAACAATACCAAGTCTTTAACGACTGAAAATATCTTCTAAAATTACTCAACCTAATGAATCTCCGGTGCATAGCTGAGACTTTTTAGTAATGTTTTTACACAATGCGTAATATTTTGTCAAGTTCCCAAACATACTCAGTTAGCAGGAGAAAACAAAACATAATGAATTGATTATCTACATTTTTTTAAATTACTTTAGAAACCTGAAGTGCCTAGGAAATCACACCTTGCCTTCCTCTGACTCCACAACCCCATTCCTGAAGGTTAATAAGTGACTTTTCCTACTCTTTCCTCACTGGCATCACTGCCTACTGTCTGTGCGCTCACGAGCTGTAGGAGAAATCAAAGTAAACACATCAAGCAAACAAAGCGCTGAAGGAAAGCATGAAATAAGAGTCCCTGGCTCATCCTGCACCATACCTAATTTCAGGAGTCAAGAAAAGTAACCAGTCATTTACTGAGCAGTGACACAGCAATAAACTGTTTTTCAAGTAATTGAGAGAGAGAGAACGCAAACTGAGTAAGTCACGGCTGAGAACTTGGTCAAAATGGATTCTTCTTCTCTGGCATCTTTTATGAATGTTTGTAATAATGAAACAATTAGCATAAAAGAAACATTTATGGTCTTTTGAATTTGGACAATCTAGCTCTGGACCATTTGTTACAAAAGTCTCTAGGCAAGTCATGTCACTTCTCTGAACATCAGTTTATCCATCTGTAAAATAATAATAATATATGTTGCGCAATGTTACTAGGAGTTACTTAAGATGACATGTTTCACACAGGACAGGTGCTCGATAAATTATCACTGAGCTTGCTATTTGTTGGTTTAAAGCAAGTTGTGTTCACATTTTTGCACAGATGCAAATTACAGCTAAGGCACTTTATAAAAACACTGTTTTCTTATTAAAAAGTAGTATACACAAATTGTAGAAATGTTTACAAAAAGGGGCGCCTGGGTGGCTCAGTCGTTAAGCATCTGCCTTAGGCTCAGGTGATGATCCTGGGGTTTGGGGATAAAGCCCCACATCAGGCTCCCTGCTCGGCAGGAAGCCTGCTTCTCCCTCTCTCACTCCCCCTCCTTGTGTTCCCTCTCTAGCTGTGTTTCTCTCTGTCAAATAAATAAATAAATAAATAAATAAATAAATAAATAATTTTTAAAAGAAAGAAAGAAATGTTTAGAAAAAGCTGAGAAGCAAAAGAAAGACTGAAATAACCCCAAATCTTAAAACTGAGATAACCACAGTTAACTTTTAGGTAGATACCCACCTCCGTGCATCTCTCTCTCTCTCCCTGTCCCCCTCTCTCATTTTACACTCTACACCTATCCTAAGCATGGTGAAAAGAACCCCTGCAGATGAAGATTCCCAGGTACAGTTCATCCTGTAACCCCAGCTACATATAAAGCAATCAACTTCATACAGAGAGACTTAACAATTACCACTTTGGGGGGAAATTACTCTCGATCCTTCAGGTCGGCCAAAGTTAGAAGAATATGTGTGCAGGGAGGAGCAGGTAGAGTTCAGAGAAGCCCACCAATCTCCTAAGAAGAGGAATTTACATTTTGAAAAGGTCTCCAGACGATTTTGAAAATCAACAAATTGGGGAATCCATACATTATGGGGAAATGGACCCTCTTCAATTTAATGATTTCTAGTTCTGAGTAGCAGTAAATTAGAATCAATACTAATGTCAGCTGTGGACATGTAGCCAATGAATATACTCTGTCCTTCAAGTCTGAACTTCAGACAACGGCAGACAGAGAGGACGTCCCTGTGCCATCACCCTCTCAGCTCAGTGGAAGAGGAGCACCCAGTCAAGAGACAATGAGAAAGGGCACGGACCTCAGAGTACAAGCGCTCAAGGACAATGGACCCATCCATTTACTTATTCATTTACTTCAAGATAATACATACTGAGAACCCACTATGTGCCCAACAATGTGTTCTGTGAGGGGAACATAAGAATAAGCAAAACAGATCCAGCCCCTGCCCTTAACTGAATTTATGATCCATTAAGACAGATAATGAACATTACACAAATAATCACCAAAAAACCACATATATATTAAAGTCTTACAAAGGGAGATTTGACTACTCAGTAGGCAAGGGCAGGAAGAAGGTGGTAAGGAAAGACTTCCTCAGAAGGTGACTAAAAGACTAGTAGGAGTTTCTGAGGCAAAGAGAGGAGGCAGAGTGCTCCAGGGAGATGGAAAATGTCAGGAAGAAAGGCTCGGAGGCTGACAGAAGAGTGACTCATGTGAGGAAACAAGCAGGCAGTAGAGATGGGAGGAAACGGTGGGAGACGAACAAGGGCAGGAAAGCAAGAACAGATCGTGACAGCCAGGAAGGCCAAGTTAAAGACTGGGTCTTCAGTGCTTGTGAGGCAAGAGGGGATGCAGGGGAACAAGGAGAACCCGCAGTATTCTGACGGATGACGGATGACGGGGGAGCAGCAATGATGGCGGAACTGGGCGTGACATCAGAGATCTGAGACACATTGAAGATAAGTATCTTTACCCTAGTTCAGTCTTACATTCTTAATTTCCATTATATTTATTCTTACTCTATCTTCCTATTTACGGCAAATGACGCTGGGTTTCATTGTATGGAAGTAAAACAGTTTGGGGTTTTTTTCAAAAGCGAGAGAGAGAGAGAGAGAGAGAGAGAGAGAGAGAGAGCGCGCGCAAGAGAGAGCGAGAGTGCAAGAGAGAGCGAGAGTGCAAGAGAGAGCGAGAGTGCAAGAGAGAGCGAGAGTGCGAGGGGGCAGAGGGAGAGAGAGAGCGAGTGCGAGAGAGAGCGAGAGTGCAAGAGAGAGCGAGAGTGCGAGGGGGCAGAGGGAGAGAGAGAGCGAGAGTGCAAGAGAGAGCGAGAGTGCGAGAGAGAGCGTGGTGGGGCAGAGGGAGAGAGAGAGTGCAGGAGCGAGCGTGGTGGGGCAGGCGGAGAGAGAGCGAGAGTGCAGGAGCGAGCGTGGTGGGGCAGAGGGAGAGAGAGAACCTTAAGCAGGACCCACAGCCAGCGAAGAGCCCGTCATGGGCTCATACACACCAGCCTGAGATCATGACTTGTGCCAGAACCCAGACACTTAACAGAGCCATCCAGGCACCCCAACAGTTTTGTGTTGTTGGTTTTTTTTTTTTAAATCAGGGATATTTTTGGTGTTGTTTAGTGAGTTTATATACTTTTAGTAAATGTCTCAATGCCAGTAGTTTTTTTAAATGGGTTGGGTTTTTTGGGTTTGTTTTTTGTTGTTGCATTTCACTTTGTAATTTTTAAAAGTAGAACTATTTTCATATACTATTAGATTAAATCATATTTTACAAATAAAATGACAAAAAGCAAATTCTTATCCTATCACACAGGTCAAAACTACATTTTTTTCTGGAATTAGATAATAGTAATAGTTATACAAGCTTGTGAATATACTAAAAACCCAGTGAAATGTACATTTTTAAAGGATTAATTTTATGGTATATGACTTATATCTCAATTTTTTTAAACGATATTATTGCTTCCAGACTTAAGCTTCCACTTTCAACTTTCCCTCTTTGTTGGATATAACCATTAATACTTACAGCTATATAGTACTACAGCAGGAAAAGATAACTGCATACACACACAGATACACACACATACACACATACACACACTGAAGCCAGATACATGTATGAATGCCTTTGCCAAGTTCCCCCTCTAACACACAGACTTAGTCCCCGAGTCTTTAACCAGAGCAGTCATTTTCACCCTATACATCCCAGCAGGGATAATTTAGTTGGCAGTGATGGAAAACTTGGAGGATTAGGAGGATTGATTAGTGGATTAGTTGATTGGTTGGTCTTTGAACTCAGTCATCTGAATCAAGCACATATGATGCAGCTACACCTGATGCCCCTAAAGAGTACTGTTTCCTTGCACTCTGAGTCAGCCCACCTGTCTTTCCTTTCCTCTCCGAGCTAACTCTTAAGTGTTACGGTCCTCCGTATTCTTTCTGGGCTCTCTTCTCAGTCTAAGGCACAGCTTCTCAGACCGTGACCCAGGTGACCCTGAAGTCAGAATCTCTAGGGGCAGGTCTCAAGCATCGGAATTTATTTAAAGTTCCCCCCAAAGATTCCAATGGGCAATCAGGAAAGAAAACTACTGCTCCTCATCCCCTCCCTACATAATCTCGCCCACTCAGTCACTTGAATCAGCATCTTTACACCAAAGACTCACGAATCTGCATCTCTGGTTCCCAACATCTTCACTGCTTAAGTTAAGACAATACTAAACAACAAAACAAAACTTTACTTTTTAAATTAACATAAAATAAAAGCATTTATTTATTTAAAAGTATGCTGAAATTTAAGTAACTTCTTTCTAGATTTTTCTAATTCTCTCTCTTTTTTGAGGTGTGAGGTGCCAGTATTTGCTGGTTATCTCAAAAAATTGACTAGACTGTCTCCAGGAAATTAGACACCTGCTAGAATTTTCCATTCCTTTCCTAAGTTTCTTCTCCTAAATTGCAGGTGTTGGGGTTGGAGGGATCTCTATCTGAAGATCCCAAAGCACAAAGGAAAAAAATCAGTGTATTTAAAAAACAACTCATCGTTTCTGCCATTTCCCCAGACAAAACCTGCTCTTCCTCTCATGTTTCCTATCTCAATGAATGGCACCAACATCCACCCAGAGGCTGAAGGAGAAAACGTGGGAATCACGATTAAATCGTCCATCTTTCATATATCCTCACCTTCAAGTACAGACCAAGTAATATACTTCTAACTCTTCCATAGGTCTTGTATCCGTGTGCTTTCTCCCTGTCCCCTTAACCGCCATATCCTCTCGCCTGGAGTACCACGACAGCCTCGTGACTGGTCATTTACCCACAATCTTTACTCGTTCTGCTCTACCACCGAAATTGTATTTCTTTTTTTTTTTTTTCTTTTTTTCAATGCCATTCCAATCAAAATTCCACCGACATTCTTCAAAACGTTAGAACAAACAATTCTAAAGTTTATATGGAACCAAAAAAGACCCCGAATCGCTAAGGAATTGCTGAAGAAGAAAAGCAAAGCGAAATTGTATTTCTAAATACAAATGCCTTTGTGTATGTAAAACCTTTCAGAGGCTCCTTCCTGGCCCCAGGATAGTGTTCACGTTTTAAAACATGGTCTACAAGGTCTGTACAAACCTCTTCAGATGCTGTCACTGCTCCCTCTGCCACTAGCCTGACGTCCCCATCACTGCTTCACCTGGCTTCAGATGTCCTCTTCTGGGAAATCTCTCATCTCCCAAAACTAGGTGAGGCACTCGTTTCATTCACGCCCTTATCATTACTACATCAGTCACTAACTTGACTGTCTTCCCAGCTAGAAAGGAGCTCCTTAGAGCAGAAACGACGTCATATCCTTCACTATCACCAAGTACCTGCATTGTAGGTGCTCAGTGCCGCTGAAATAAGCAATTAATTAATAGCCCTTAGTATCTCTTCTCACAAATCTCAACAAAATTTGCATTAATCCTCTTCAAGAAATGCTAGATTACAAGGAAAACAGTAGTTAAAAAAAAACCTTGCACACACATGTACAGCAGACCCATGGGCTACTCTGTGGATATTAAAAGGCTGTAGTTCATTTATCCAACATTTGTAAGTAGTTACTGTTTAACTCTGCCCATAATGACCTTGTATTATGCAGTGTCAACAATCACCTAGTCATCTCATATTAAAAAATATTAAAGTATGAAATCTGTCACTTAATATAAATAATAGCTCCCACTACCATTCTCCAAGCACTGACTTGGCAGTTGGCACATATTGCAGCCTTTAATTTCCATAATCAAGCTCTAAAGTAGCTCATATTACAACTTGTCAGAGGAATAAACCAAGGCTCACTAGGGGCAAGCACCTAGCCTACAGAAGAGTTAGGATGTGAAAAAGCCAGTATACCAACACTTCTCTTATATACTCTCAGAGCAGGAAAAAAAAAAGCGAACAGGAAACTTGTACTTACATAGCCATGTCACGTTTAATCTTGCTCTAGTAACGAACACAAAGTGAAAGCTGGCGGGGTGGATACAATAGTGGGCATCCAAGGAACACAGCCCCATGCCAAAGCTTGAGTGGACCGAGTTCTTTACTTGCCTGTTTTTTTTTTTTAAGATTTTATTTATTTATTTGACAGAGAGAGATCACAAACATCAGAGAGGCAGGCAGAGAAAGAAGGGAGAATCTGGCTCTCCACTGAGCAGAGAGCCCAATGTGGGCCTCCATCCCAGGACCCTGAGATCAGCACCTGAGCTGAAAGGCAAAGCTTAACCCTCTGAGCCACCCAGGTGCCCCTACTTATGCATGAATTTTAAAAGAGTGTGAAATGTACCAAAAGTACACCTATGGCTAACAGTCACAGGTACCTGTATCCTAGAGTCAGACCACACCCCTGAAAGCACACATTAATTGGGGAGGGGGAACTTTATTTAAATACTCTAGCATATTAAATAGCTAAAATACACTGAGTTCACCCTCCAGGAAAATGCAATTAGCTACTACCTTCGTTGGCCTGAAATTCTTTCCTCCTTGAGAGTTCTTCATTTTCTCTACATAACTTGTTTTAATTGACGTGTAACTGACATGCAACATACTAACTCAGGTGTGCAATGGTCCCACATTTGTACACATTGTGAAATGATCACCACCAGTAAGTCTATTTACCATCCCTCACCATACAAACTTACAAAATAATTCAGTGTGTGCGCTGAGAGCCTTTAAGATTCACTTTCTTAGCAACTTTCAACCTTACAATACAATATTATTGACTACAGCCATCATGCTGCAAATTATATCCCCATAACTTATTTATAACTGCAAGTTTGTACCTCTAGATTCCCTTGAACTATTTCATCCATCCTTCACACTGTCCCCTCGGGCAACCACCAATCTATTCTTTGTATCTGTGAGTTCTGTTTTGTGTTATTTGTTAATTTGTTTTGTTTTTTCAGATTCCATATATAAATGAAATCATATGGTATGTGTGTTTCCCCATCTGACGTACTTCACTTAGCATAATATTCTCAAGGTCTATCCACATTGTCACAAATAGCAACATTTCATTCTTTTTTGTGGCTGAGTAACATTCCTGTGTGTGTGTGTGTGAGAGAGAGAGAGTGTGTGTGTGTGCACAGGTGTTTGTGTGTCCATATCTTCTTTGTCCATGTATCCATCAATGGAAACTTGGGTTGTTTCCATACTCTAGCTATTGTAAATTATGCTTCAATAAACATCAGGGTGCATATAACTTTTCAAATTACTGTTTTGGTTTTCTTCAGATAAATACCCAGGATAGAATTGCTGGATCATGTGGTAGTTCTATTTTTAATTTTCTGAAGAACTTCCATACTGTTTTCTATAGCAGCTGCTCCAATTTACATTCCAGCAACAGTGAATGTGGGTTCCCTTTTCTCTGTATCTTCACTAACATTTTTTTTTTTTAAATAGCCATTCTGATGGGTGTGAGGTGATATCTCATGGCGGTTTTGTTTTGGTTTTCCCTGATGACTGGTGATGTTGAACATCTTTTCATGTGTTTACTGGCCCTCTGGGTGTTATTTGGAAAAAATGTCTATTCAGATCCTCCACCCATTTTTTTAATTGGACCATTTGGGGGTTTTTTGGTATTGAGCTATACGAGTTCTTTACATATTTTAGATGTTAACCCCTTATCAGATACATGATTTGCAAATATCTTCTCCATTTAATAGGTTGCTTTTTTATTTTTTTGGTGGTTTCCTTCACTGTACAGAGGATTTTAGTTTGACATAGTCCAATTAATCTAGTTTTGATTGTTGCCACTGACTTTGTAGTCAGATCCAAAACAATATGGCCAAGAGCAGTGTCAAGGAACTTACCATGTATGTTTTCTTCTAGGAGTTTCGTGTTTTCTGCCGTAACATTCAAGTCTTTAATCCATTTTCAGTTAATTTTTGTGTGTGGTGTAAGACAGTGGTCCACTTACATTCTTTTGTATGTAGCAGCCCAGTTTTCCCAGAACCATCTTTTGAAGAAATTGTCCTTTCTCCATTTTCTATTCTTGTCTCCTTTGTCATAAATTAATTGACCATATACACTTGGGTTTATTTCTGGCCTCTTTATTCTGTCCCATTGATCTCTATGTCTACTTTTATGCCATTACCACAGTGTTTTGATTACTATACTTTGTAAAATTGTTTTGATTGTTTTGATATACTTTGTAATCAATTGAAGAGTGCAATACCTCCAGCTTTGCTCTTCTTTCTCATACTTGTTCTGATTCTTCAGGATCTTTTGCGAGTCCATACAAATTTTAGGATGGTTTTTTTCTAGTTCTGTGTAAAATGTCACTGGATTTTTTTTTAAGATGTTATTTATCTTATTTCAGACAGAGATGGAGTGTGAAAGAGAGACTGAATACAGGCAGGGGAGAGAGGCAGAGAAAGAAACAGGTTCCACACTGGGCAGAGAGCCCGATGCACGGCTCGAACTCAGGACCCTGGGATCATGACCCAAGCCGAAAGCAGATGCTTAACGGACTGAGCCACCCAGGCACCCCAAAATGTCACTGGAATTTTGATAGAGTCTGCATAACATTTTTAAGGGATTTAATTATAATACCGAATGGTAAAGAATCTTACAGGAATAGTGTACATAGTACATTGCTTACCTGCTATACCTCCCTCACACCTGAATTACCTGATCCCATATATGGGTATGATATATAATAAACTGTTCATTTCACTCATCCAAAAGACTTATTATAGGCTATATTTTATATGTCAGAAATTGTTATCATTAACTTACTCAAAAAACACTTACTCTGCACCTATATGTTGGAAATTTAATGCTAAACAAGACAGTCCGTTTTTCCTAGCTCACGTGCCAAGTATTAAGCAGTGCCCAAACATCTGTACTTCTCAGTGTCTCCGAGATTCTGAGTGACTCAGGATAACCAGCAGAATCAGTAGTCAGCACACAATGGGCTACAGGAAAACCTAGCTTGCTGCCCATTTTTGTTCAATCCATACTAAGAATTATCCTTACATATTTAAATGGTTTAAAAAAGCAAAAGAAAAATAATATTTTATAATAGCTAAAAATTATATGAAATTCCACTTTCAGGATTCATAAATAAAGATGTTACTAGAACACAGCCACACTCATCTGTTCACATCTATGGCTGCTTTTGCACTGCCAAAGTCAAGTACGCATGACAATGACCCCACGTGGCACTCTCATGGCTTTCACACCTGCCTGGCACACTACAAATCACAGTGATGTAGCTATAACTCAACAGATTTTCAAATGTATTCCCTTACCACAATCTCTGACAACCACTGCATAGCCATCATGTCAAGATAAGAGGACGTGTGCCATACTTTCAGCACACACTGGTACATGAACTCTTTTTTTATTAAATTAGGTAACAAAAAAATTGAAAAATCCTGAACACACCAACTCTCATTACACCTTAAAGAACTGGAAAATCAACAAAAAAATTAAACCAACAGATGGGAAATAATTAGGATTAAATTATTAGGATGATTAGGATTAGAGAAGAAATGAATGAATCAGAAACTAGAGATACAGTAGAACACATCAACGAAACTAGAAGCTGATTCTTTGAAGGAATCAAGATTGATAAACCATTGGCCAGCTAATCCAAAAAAAAAGGGAGAAGACCCAAATTAATAAAATTATGAATGAAAGGGGAGAGATCACAACTAACACCAAGGAAATAGAAACAATCATCAGAAATTACTATCAACAATTATATGCCAATATGTTTAACAACGTAGAAGATACGGATACCTTCCTGGAAACCTATAAACTTCCAAGACTGACAGGAAGACATTGACAATCTGAATAGACCTATATCTAGTAATGAGATTGAAGCAGTGATCAAAAACAAGAATCCAGGACCAGACGAATTCCCTGGGGAATTCTACCAAACATTCAAAGAAGAAATAACACCTATTCTCCTGAAGCTCTTTCAAAAAATAGAAACGGAAGGAAAACTTCCAGACTCTTTCTATGAAGCCAGCATTACTCTAATCCCCAAACTAGACAAAGACCCCATCAAAAAGGAGAAATTCAGACCAATATCTCTGATGAATATGGATGCCAAGATTCTCAACAAGATCCTTGCCAACAGGATCCAACAATACATCAAAAAGATTATCCACCATGCCCAGGTGGGATTTATCCCAGGGATGCAAGGATGGTTCAACACTCGCAAATGAATCCACGTGATAGAACAAGTCAAGAAGAGAATAGAGAAGAACCACATGGTACTCTCAATTGATACAGAAAAAGCATTTCACAAAATACAACATCTGTTCCTGATTAAAATTCCTCAAAGTATAAGATAGAGGGAACATTCCTCAACCTCATAAAAATCTATCTAAGAAAAACCCACAGTGAATATCATTCTCAACGGGGAAAAACTGGCAGCCTTCCCTCTGAGATCAGGAAGAAGACAAGGATGCCCACTCTCACCACTACTGTTCAACATAGTGATAGAAGTCCTAGCAACAGCAATCAGACAACAGAAAGAAATAAAAGATATTCAACTCGGCAAAGAAGTCAGACTCTCTCTCTTTGCAGATGACATGATACTCTATGTGGAAAACCGGAAAGACTCTACCCCCAAACTACTAGAACTCATACAACAATTCAGTAGTGTGGCAAGATACAAAATCAATGCACAGAAATCAGTCCATTCTTATACACTAACAATGAAAATATAGAAAGGGAAAGCAGAGTATCGATTCTGTTTACTATAGCACCAAAAACTATAAGATACTTAGGAATAAACCTAACCAAGAAGTCAAGGATCTGTACTTGAGGAACTACAGAACACTCATGAAAGAAACTGAAGAACACACAAAAAGATGGAAGAGCATTCCATGCTCATGGATCGGAAGAATAAACATTGTTTAACTGTCTATACTGCCCAGAGAAACCTATGCTTTCAACGCCATTCTGATCAAAATTCCACCAACATTCTTCACAGCGTTGGAACAAACAATCCTAAAATTTTTATGGAACCAAAAAAGACCCCAAATCGCTAAGGAATTGCTGAAGAAGAAAAGCAAAGCTGGGGGCATCTCATTACCTGACTTCAGGCTTTATTACAAAGCTGTGATTACCAAGGCAGCATGGTACTGGCAAAAAAACAGAGAAACAGACCAATGGAACAGAATGGATAGTCCAGATATGGACCCACAAATCTAGGGTCGAATCATCTTGGACAAAGCAGGAAAAAATATGGAGTGGAAAAAAGACAGTCTCTTCAATAAATGGTGCTGGAAAAATTGGACAGCTACATATAGAAGAATGAAACTAGACCATTTTCTTACATCACACACAAAGGCAAACTCGAAATGGATGAAAGACCTCAACGTGAGACAGGAATCCACCAAAATCCTGGAAAAGAACATAGGCAGTAACCTCTTTGACATCAGCCACAGCAACTTCTTTCAAGACATATCTCCAAAGGCAAAGGAAACAAAAGCGAAAATTAACTTTTGGGACTTCATCAAAATAAAAAGCTTCTGTATAGCAAAGGAAATGGTCAACAAAATAAAAGAGGCAACTCACGGAATAGGAGAGGATATTTGCAAATGACACTACAGACAAAGGGCTGATATCCAAGATCTATAAAGAACTACTCAAACTCAACATCCAAAAAGAAGATGAACACATCAAAAAATGGGCAAGAGACATGAAGAGGCACTTCTCCATAGAAGATACACAAATGGCTAACAGATACATGAAAAAAATGTTCATTGTCAGTAGCTATCAGGGAAATTCAAATCAAAACCACACTGAGATACCACCTTACACCAGTCAGAATGGCCAAAATTAACAAGTCAGGAAACAATAAGTGTTGGAGAGGCTGTGGAGAAAGGAGAACCCTCTTACACTGTTGGTAGGAGTGCAAGTTGGTGCAGCTGCTTTGGAAAACAGTGTGGAGATTCCTTAAAAATTAAAAATAGAGCTACCCTATGACCCTGCAATTGCACTACTGGGTATTTACCCCAAAGGTACAGATGTAGTGAAAAGAAAGGCCATATGCACCCCAATGTTCATCGCAGCAATGGACACAATCGCCAAACTGTGTAAAGAGCCAAGGTGCCCATCAACAGATGAATGGATAAAGAAGATGTGGAACATATATACAATGGGATACTATGCCTCCATCAGAAAGGACGAATACCCGACTTTTGTAGCAACATGGACTGGACTGGAAGAGATTATGCTGAGTGAAATAAGCCAAGTAGAGAAAGTCAAGTATCACATGGTTTCACTTACTTGTGGAGCATGAGGGGTAATATAGAAGACAGTAGGAGAAGGAAAGGAAATGGGAAGGAGGGTAATTCGGGGAGGGAAACGAAACAACAGAGACTTTGGACTCAGAAACAAACTGAGGGACTTGGGGGGAAGGGGGTGGGGGATGGGAGAGCCTGGTGGTGGGTACTGAGGGCACGTATTGCATGGAGCACTGGGTGTGTGGCATGGGCAATGAATCTTGGAACACTGGAAAAATAAAATAAATTTAAAGTCCAAAAAAAATTAGGTAACAAAGTATTTTGTTTTTCATTCAATGATATTAGATCCATGCGAAAAGAATACAATATACACAATTAAGTGATCATCCCAATATTTCAAATCCTGGGAAAAGCAGTGGTCAGAAAAATCATAAAATTCATAACAATATCTCGTCACAGAATTTCTTCACAAAAGTATAAAATAATAAAAATGAGACTGCAACCACAGTCAGTTTCTCAGTGGCTCACATGTTAGCCAAGCAAGGAAAGCCTTTTACCATTGAAGAGCTATTAATTAAATTGTGTTTGATTGCAGAAGCTGGAGCAATGTGTCCAAAGAAAATAAACTTGTTTAGGACTATTAGTCTTTTGGTAAGAACAGTTGTTCAAAGAGTTGAAGACATTGGGAGCAATATCGATAGTCAATTTAAAAATGAGGCAAATTATTTTGAGTGGTTTTCCTTGGCTTTGATGAATTGACAGATGTTATGGATACTGCTCAGTTGTTCTTTACAAAAAGAGTCAATTTTGCTGATTTTGAAGTGACTGAAAACTTAGCCTCTATGAATAGGCTGTATGGCACAACTACAAACAAGAATATTTCCAAAGAAGTTGAAAAAGCACTAATTGAATACAACTTAAGCTATTAAATGGAATCCGCTAAGATGTGTTACAACTTAGGGTGGTAAAAATTATGTGTGGAGCAAGAGAGACTTAGTTGTCCAAGCTAGCCGAGGCTGTAAAAATGCCAGGTGTTTAAAGCCAAGGGCTAGTCACTGTATTATTCATCAGCAGGTACAACCGAGGTAAATATTTCAATCTATCAAATGAAATTTAAGGGGCGCCTGGGTGGCTCAGTTGGTTGAGCGACTGCCTTCGGCTCAGGTCATGATCCCGGAGACCTGGGATCGAGTCCCACATCGGGCTCCCTGCTCGGCAGACAGCCTGCTTCTCCCGCTCTCACTCCCCCTCCTTGTGTGCCCTCTCTGGCTGTGTTTCTCTCTGCAAATAAATAAAATCTTAAAAAAAAAAAATGACATTCAACCTGCAGTGTTAATGGTGATTTTCATTTGCTTGGATAGCTTTGACCATCCTTAGTCTCATGAAGTTTTCTCAAAAATAAAAGCTGAATAGAGGCGCCTGAGTGGCTCAGTCAGTTATGTGACTGACTTGATTCTAGCTCAGGTCGTGATCTCAGGGCTGAGACTGAGCCCCGCATCAGAGTCCATGGTCGACGTGGAGTCCGCTTGAGATTCTCTACCTCTCCTTTCCGCTCTGCCCCTCCCCGCTCCTTGCACACTCTGTCCCTCTAAATAAATAAATAAAATCTTAAAAAAAAAAATAGAAGCTGAACGGCCTGACCCACTCTCCCACATGGCAGTACTTATATAACTTAACAACAGTCAAGTCAGACTGTGATTTTTTTAAGACAAAGGTCAAGAATGAGTCTTTTCTGAATAAGAAAAACCATCCTCAACTACTATAAATGAACACTGAATACCTTTGGAAGTGAGCTTTTCCTGTAGAATTGATAATGCTTTTTGACAATTCAACCCAAAATTATAAGGCAAAACAGAACAAACATGCAAAACTTTTATAGTGATAAAGTCATTTCGTTGACAACTAATGTTTGAATTACAAGTATTGTCAGCCCGCTTTATGCGTTTCCATGCTGGTAAAAGTTAAAACAAAAAGTGAGAGTCCCACTCCCACACAAACTTGCAGCGGATATGTTTTCCGAGTGCAAACTATAGACTTCCAGGCTATTGCATATTTCAAAATACATTTAATTATGCAACTGAGGACCTTCCACCTGACTTTGAATTTTAAGTGACTAGTCTGCAATATCACAAAATTAAAAAGGAGAGTACCAGGAGAAAAATCCACTAAATTCTACAAATGCTGTCCAGGCAATGAATATTCTCAATTAAAATCAGCTGCTGGTAGATTAATATCACTACTTGGCAGCACCTTTCTCTGTAAACAAAAAACATTTTCAAAGATGAAATATGTAAATTCTTACTACAGATCAACATTAAGGGAAAAACATTTGTAACCAATTCTGGTGATAGAGAACACTAACTTTGTACCCCAATTAAATAAAAATGTTACCCTTCAAAAAAAAAAAAAGAATTCCACTCTTCTCATTAGCAAATCTGTTTGATCAAAAAAATATACTCAATTATTTTATTTCTTATTTAATTAATCAAAATTCTGTGAAAATTTGTTTTCTCACTTAGTATATAAGTACTCACAAAATACCCTCAATTTTGCCTCTTGGCTTGCAAAGCCTAAATTACTATGTAACCCTTTACCAAGAAAGTTTGCCCACTCCTGCTCAAAAGGGCTGGTGGTGGGGCACCTGAATGGCTCAGTCAGTTAGGCGTCCAACTACTGATTTCAGCTCAGGTCATGATCTCAGGGTCATGAGATCAATCCCTACATCAGGCTCTGCACTGGGTTTGGAATCTGCTTAAAATTCTCCCTCTGCCCCTGCAGACCCTCACTCTCTGTCTGTCTAAGAAAAAAAAGGTTGGTGGTAAAATGGAGCATGTCACACTCTTTAAGGAGCAAAAACCGTTTATAATTTCCAGAAGTAGAAAAAAATAAAAAAATTATCACAGATTGTGATTGATATAAATCAAAAATTCTTAAGTATAACCCAGTCTGATAAAAGAATGAAGTACAACATACTTCCTAATAAGACTCTTACCAAAACATATGAGTCAAATTATCACATCAGGAATGATGAAGAAGGAAATCTAGGAAGAGGCTGGACTCCCTTTGGGGCCCACAGCCTCCACAAAGATGCCCAGTGTTCCGAGTTGAGAATGCAGAAGGGTCAAGCAACAAGGAGGATGTCAGCTGGATCCAGTGGCTGGAAATTAGAGTCCTCCTTATTTATCTGGGCACCATGCAAGTCTCCTGGATTTCCATGCAACTAACTTAATGGAGAGGTCAAGCACCAAAATAATGACTGAGATACAATTTCCAAAGATGGGTTAAAGGTTCACAGCCAGATCTGAGTACACACACACACACACACACAGCATACGTATTTGAGGACACGAGTCATAGTTGTACATGAAATTGCCAACTTCCTAACCATGAGAAGACTGAATGGAATAAATTATACAAAGTATTTCGCTAAGTGCCTGGGACCAAAAATATTGGCTATTATTAATATTTATCCAGCCACATGTGTTACTACTCTCCTTTCACATTCCTTGCCTCCTGTGCTCCTTGTTATTCCTGAATTGCCAATCTTTCGCACTTCTGTGCATCAGCACATAATGTTCCTTCTCCCTGAAATTGCCATTTCTGCTTTTTCTCCTGATTATCTTTACTTTGTCCAACCTCCATCCATTCTCAGTGGACTCTGTCCAGCTCAGTACTCTTGGCACTGGCCATATGGACTGCAGGACCCAGTTCCCTTGCCAGCTGATTTTTACTTAGAGTTGACCGGGAGGCACCAATGGGAAGAGGAAGAGATGGAGGAATTTCTTAGCAGCCCCCCAGCTTAGGCGCTGTGTCCCTGAAAGTAGCCAGTTGCCTCCACTACTGCATTTTCAACCAGGGGTCCCCCCTCCGCAGTGTCAGCTCACACTGGGCTCTGGGGCCTCTGCTTCCTTCCTGTCTCTTTGGCCATAAAAAGAGGTAATAGGTTCCCACTCTGTGCACCTCTCCATCCCTTCTTTGCCTTCTGCCTACCTTGTCACATGCAGTAACTAGATTTAAACTATCAGGGCTGAATTTGTTTCCTGCTGAGCCCCTGGCTGATAATCTGCCTCGCAAATTCTTCTTCAGCCTTCTACATTCAGCCTGATTATGTGTGCTTCTAAAAAAATCCTACTCAGCAACACTTTTCCTGAGGACTCCTTTGTTGATGTTCCTCTTATACTTTCTTCATCATATTGTGATTGGTTTTACATGTCCCCAACAGAATGTCAGCTCCTTAAGAAACAAAATCACATCCTGTTCACTGACTAATCTCTGGTACCTAGTGTGGAAGAAGAGAGGGAGAAGACAAGGAAAAACTAAAAAGTCCTCATTTACTCTCAGGTGGGGAGCAACGCAGAGGGAGTTGGAAAAGGTCCTAAAATAACAGCCTCTTAATAGGGTTTCCCACCCCACTTGTTTTTCTCAATGTAGCACATTTTCCTTTAAATACTTTCTCAGATCTTTAAAACAAATGTCATAAAAATGAAAGCAGAAAATACTGATAATCATCAAAAGAGCTGCAACATGAACCTGAGACAAAACAGAATCTTCAATTTTATCAGAAGTGACTGAAGTGGGGGAAAAAAGGAAAGAGAGAGAGAGAGATGGGGAAAAAGGTTTAGACACATTCATGTTTATATTGACGAAACTGATGATGGGTGTCACAGTTAAGATGTTATAATATTAAGAATAACTGATGGAAAAATCTCAAATTTTCTATCATATGTGGTAAAAAAATATCCAACTCCATCAGTCAAAAGTAAGAGCATAATAGGATCTTGAAATGATGAGGCTATAAAAGCAGAAAAACTGGACTTAGTTTGGCCTAAAATTGATTTTTTTTTTTTTTTTTTTTTTTTGGAGCACCAGTTTGGCTCAGTAGGTTGACAACTGATTTCGGCTCAGGTCATGATCTCAAGGTCATGCGATCAAGCCCTGCATGGGGCTCTGTGTTAAGCATGGAGTCTACTAGAGATTCTCTCCCTCTCCCTCCTCCTGCTTAAACTCACACTCTCTTTCTCGCTCCCTCTCAAATAAATAAAATCTTTTTAAAAAATTGACTTTATCTTGGGCGCCTGGGTGGCTCAGTGGGTTAAAGCCTCTACCTTCGGCTCAGGTCATGATCTCAGGGTCCTGGGATCGAGGCCCACATCAGGCTCTCTGCTCAGCAGGGAGCCTGCTTCCTCCTCTCTCTATGCCTGCCTCTCTGCCTGCTTGTGATCTCTCTCTCTGTCAAATAAATAAATAAAATCTTTTTTAAAAATTGATTTTATCTTTACTACAAAATTACTTACTACAAAATAAATATCTGAGCCTAATTTCACAAAACTGAATTTTTTGTTTGAGATGCTTTTGTTTTACCCTTTGTCAGGTACCCTTCACTTTCAATGTGTACACAAATCACCTTGGGATCATGGTACAATGTAGACTCATTCATTAGGTCTGAGATGGAACCTGAGATTATGCATTTCTGTCAGACTAAAAAAAGGAAGTCAGAAAACAAAAGTTGGCAAAGCTGCCATTAAATGGAACTATCCTTTTATCCCAAACTCTAAATGTGATGTCAGGCAGTCATTAAAGACTGCTTATACATGTTTTGTTAACAAAATTAAGCCTTATTTGTTCTGGAGATTTTCTAAAAACAGCCTTGGAACTGTGATCACAGTTATTACCTAACCCACAAGAGTGTGGTATGAATTATTAAGATAATGCTAGTAAAGGTTTGGAAAATCTTGGAAGGATAGTAGAAGAAAATACACACTATTATTAGAATATTATATTGAATCCCAAAATAAATCTAGTAATACACAAAGAAACAGGAACATAACTGGTTTATTTTTGTTAAACAGGGAAATAAATGTTAAAATAATTTCATGGGAAATCATAACAAATTGACAAAAGGAAATTAATTATTGTTATATTTCAGGATGGGACATACTATTTAAGCATAAAAACAGCAAGGTCACCAAAGGAAGATTATTAAATGTAATACTTAAACATAACATTTTATACATTAAACACAGAAACAAAGCTAAAAAACAAGCAAGGAAAAAAGCAGCTGCAACAACTGTGAGATGGGAGCATTATTGTGGATGGCGGGGCCAAACCATGAGAGGCCCGACTGTGGGACACTCGAAAGTCACAGTCGGTTCAGTACATACTTAATAGATGAGAAAAAATATTCAAAGCCATTAACATAACAAAGATAAACTGCACAGTAATGAGTATGTTTCACCTATCAAATAAGCAAAGATTTTTTAAACAATGTGTAACTTATAGAAAGTGTAAAGTATTATCTATTACTCTTCCCATATCTCCATTTGAATGGATATATTATTATATACATGAAATGATTGTTTTGTTATATATACTTTATATGTATATTTAATTTTATATATTTTACATTTATATAATATAATTCTATATATTTAATTTATATTCTATTTATAATTTATATTTATAATATAATTTATATTTTTATTTTATATATTATAAATATATATAAATACATATTTATATATAAATATAGTATATTTATATATAAATATATTCATATATACTATATATTATATATACTTATATTTAATATATTAATTATATATAATATTATTAGTATTAATATATTTAATATATTAGTATATTTACTAATATATATTTACTATATATATATATTTTTTTTTTTTTTTAAGAGAGAGAGAACACACACACATTAGAGGGAGAAGAGGAGGGGCAGAGGGAGAGAAAGAATCTGAAGCAGGCTCCTCACCCAACAGGGAGCCCATCGGGGAGTCTCAATCTCATGATTCTGAGATCATGACCTGAGCAGAAATCAGGAGTCCTGCACTTACCCGACTAAGCTGCCCAGGTGCCCCAGTGAAATGATTTTTAAAATGAGAAAAAGAACGCAAGTAGGATAAAAGGTACTGGAACAGAAATGTTGAAGATTTTCCCCTGGGTATATTCTAAACAAACCAAAATAAATGAAATCATCAGGGATCCACTGATAACACACACAGGTAAACATCAACATTGACGAAAATGCAAACAGACCCTGTTAGAACAATGAGATAATACGAGTGGGGGGCAAACGGCACGGCCTCCATTCTGAAACTGAGAACAAGCAATAGTTGAAATCGCGGCTCTTACAACACCAAACAGAATAACAAGGGCTAGAATCAAATATTTCTGACGGAAGTCTCAGTGTATACTTGGAAAGAAAGACTATTATAATGTCAGATACAGAAAGTTAGTTGCTGAGCTCAAATCAACACACTGGAACAAAAGTGTGGTGAAGTGACTCATTCCCCTGACGGGACTGCCCACTCCCATGATGCCTTTTGAATTTGTATCAGTGAGTATTTCACATTAAGATTTACAAGAAGCCTTCAGAACAACAACCAGATAGTGATGAGCACTGAAGAGAAGCGAAGCCACCTACTTTGTCCCCAAACACCAAGACAACGCAGATGAGAGCTCACTCAATGAGGATTATACTGGAGAGAGATGGAGAAATCCTATCAAATATTCCACAACGTAGGGGCACTTGGGTGGCACAGTCCGTCGGTATGGGACTCATGGTTTCGGCTGTGGTCATGATCTCGGGGCTGGGGGATCAACTCCTACAGGGGAATCCAAGCTTGGTACAGAGCTTGCTTGGAATTCTCTTGCCCTCTCCCTTTGCCTCTCCTGCTGCCAAGCGCTCTCTCTCTCTCTCTCTCTCTCTGAAATAAGTAAATCTTCAAAAACAATATTCTACAACATAGAATAAAAAGAACACAGAACTCCAGAAACATGAAAAGACAAAAGTTTCAAAATTATTTAGGCACATGCTTTATTCACTCAACAAAATTCAAGGAAATGTGGTCTCTCTGAAACAAGAGATAAGCCATTAGATTTGAGACAATGGCACAAGCTGAGAGGTCAGAAGAAATTACAGTATAGGCAGATAAGAATACTATGACAAAAATATATCAAAAGCAAAAAGCAAATTTCAGCACTGCAGAGACTGGATTAAGTCCTGTGGGGGACAAACCTCAAAAGTTTTTCCAGAATGAAGAATGAAATTGAGGAGACATAATGGAGGACAAATATGGAAGACAGAAAGACCTGATATAGGTAATCTGGTATTTCTAAAGAAGAGATAAAAAGATAATGGGAGTACATCTTCCAAATTAAAAAAAAAAAGACAGGTTTGTAAATTAAAGACCCAAAAAATTACTAAATGAAGATCAACTTAAAAATACCTGCTGTAAAAAAAAAAAAAAAAACCTGCTGTAAATTTCAATTCCAAGGGAAAAGATCCCCATCATTTTAATAAATCAAAGACGAGCTTTGTTTTTATGAAAAACACTAAAACTAAACTTGAATTATTTGAAATAAGAACAATAGGGGCACCTGGGTGGCTCAGAGGTTTAAGCCTCTGCCTTCAGCTCAGATCATGATCTCAGGGGTGTGGGATCGAGGCCCACATCGGGCTCTCTGCTCAGTGGGGAGCCTGCTTCCCCCTCTTTCTCTGTCTACCTCTCTGCCTACTTGTGATCTCTCTCTGTCCAATAAATAAATAAAATTTAAAAAAAAGGAAGAACAATAATCAAACACCCAAAATTAGAACAAAGACCTGGTGATAAATAATGGTAATTAATAAAACCATAAGAAAACATTATATAATTTAGGGAAGTGGTCACAAAGTAAGTGGAACAGCTGAAGAGACAAGTAACTACTATGAACTAAAAATTATTCCCCAAGAAAAAGCCCTGGAGTCAGAGATTTTAGGAAAGTTTTTTATCAGACATTCAAAGAAAAGATACCTCTCTTATTACATAAAGGTCAGCTTCAAAGTTGCTTAGAGACTAGCTCCTAAATGTTCTTACCACAAAAAAGAAAGGATAATTATATAATGTAATCAAAGTGTTAGTTAACACTATAACGGTAATCATGTTGCAATGTATAAATGTATCAAATCAGTTTGTTGTATACCTTAAACTTACATAATATTATAGGTCAGTTATATCCTAAAAATAAAAAAAGTATTTAAAGAAAGAAGTTCAAAGCTTCATAAAACTGGAAAACTGCCTACTTCGATCCCCAAATGTAATGCTGCCCTCAAACTACAACCAAAACCATAACAAAGAAAATTTAAGACTCAACACTTACAAAAATAGATATAAAATTTTTAAGTAAAATACTACCAAATTAGATCAGCAGCATATAAAAGAAAAATAAACCATGACTGAATATAATTGGTCCCAGAAATGTCTTAATTAACTCAATATTCAGAAATTGATTACAATGGGGTGCCTGGGTAGCTCAGTCGGTTGAGCAGCTGCCTTCTGCTCAGGTCATGATCCCAGGGTCCTGGGATCGAGCCCTACATCGGGTTCCTTGATGATCAGGGAGCCTGCTTCTCCCTCTCCCTCTGCTACGCCCCATGCTGTGCTCTCTCTCTGTCAAATAAATAAATAAAATCTTTTTTAAAAATTTTAAAAAAAGAAATCTATTACACAAATGCATTAATCAGTAAGTGTAACAGAAAATTCCTGCCCAACAATTTTTATATTCAGTGCAATTCCTAAGAAAACTTGAAAGGGATTTTTTTTTAAAGATTTTATTTATTTGACAGAGAGAAACACAGCCAGAGAGGGAACACAAGCAGGGGGAGTGAGAGAGGGAGAAGCAGGCTTCCCTTGGAGCAGGGAGCCTGATGTGGGGCTCAATCCTGGGTCTCCAGGATCATAACCTGAGCCAAGGGCAGTCGCTTAGCCAACTGAGCCACCCAGGCGCCCCGAAAGGGATTTTTAAATTGAAAAACTTTTTTACCTATTTTGAAAGAAATCAACAACAATAAAAACTAAGTAAGTGATGAAAATGAAAATGAGGAGCAGATGTTCAACACAGAATATCAGAGCATATTATAGAGTCCCAGCATGACACAGGTTCGAGAGAAGACATCAGTAGGATCAACAGAATCAAGAAGTCAAAAAATGACGATCTATGTGATAAGATTAACACTTTAAACAGTGGACAAAGAATGAATTATTTAAGTTTTCTGGAATAATTAGCATATTATTAAGAGGAAAACACTGTTAAAATTTACTTCATGTTATATAGCAAAATAAATTGAAGATGAATTTAAAATCCAAAAAAATGAGAAAACAAAATTATGAGTAATTTTAAGAATTACTTCAAGAACACAAATCTTAAAAGACTGATGGATTTGATCCCATTAAAAAAACTATTCTGTGTAAATAAAACTACCACATATAAACTTCACATGTGAATAAGAAAAATAGCACAACTATATATCAAAAGACTAATACCTTCAACATATAAAAAGTTTTACAAATCAATAAGAAAAAGATTAAATCCACAAATGGTTAATGTAACAAAAAGTGCAAATAAGCTTACTATCCAATAACCAACAGGAAAACCATAGTGTAGGCAGATAAAGCAGAACATAGAAACCCCTAGGGTTGGACTAGAGCACAAGACAATGAGCATGTGCTGATGACAGCTGGGGAGAGTGACATGATACTAAGAATTTGAAGCAGGAAGGATAAGAACAGGATAGATCCTTTCTGTGACATGTTAAAGAATTTGCAAAGAGGCAACCCACGGAATGGGAGAGGATACTTGCAAATGGCACTATAGACAAAGGGCTGATATCCAAGATCTATAAAAACTACTCAAACTCAACATCCAAAAAGAAGATGAACACATCAAAAAATGGGCAAGAGACATGAAGAGGCACTTCTCCATAGAAGATATACAAACGGCTAACAGACACATGAAAAAATGTTCAGCGTCACTAGCTATCAGGGAAATTCAAATCAAAACCACACTGAGCTACCACCTTACACCAGTCAGAATAGCCAAAATTAACAAGTCAGGAAACAACAAGTGTTGGAGAGGTTGCGGAGAAAGGGGAACCCTCTTACACTGTTGGTGGGAATGTAAACTGGTGCAGCCGCTTTGGAAAACAGTGTGGAGATTCCTTAAAAAATTAAAAATAGAGCTACCCTATGACCCTGCAATTGTACTACTGGGCATTTACCCCAAAGATACAGATGTAGTGAAAAGAAGGGCCATATGTACCCCAGTGTTCATGCAATGTTCAGCAACGGCCACAATCGCCAAACTGTGGAAAGAGCCAAGATGCCCTTCAACAGATGAATGGATAAAGAAGATGTGGTCCATATATACAATGGAATACCTACGCCTCCATCAGAAAGGATGAATATCCAACTTTTGTATCAACATGGACTGGATTGGAAGAGATTATGCTGAGTGAAATAAGCCAAGTAGAAAAAGTCAAGTATCACATCACTTACTTGTGGTGCATAAGAGGTAATATAGAGGACAGTAGGAGAAGGAAAGGAAATGGGAAGTAGGGTAATTGAGGGAGAGAAATGAAACATGAGAGACTCTGGACACAGAAACAAACTGAGGGACTTGGAGGGAGGGGGTGGGGGGATGGGAGAACCTGGTGGTAGGTACTGAGGGCACGTATTGCATGGAGCACTGGGTGTGGGGCATAAACAATGAATCTTGGAACACTGAAAAAATAAAATAAATGTAAAGTCAAAAAAAAAAGAATTTACATTTAAACTCAAGTGAAAAAGATTGTAGCACTGATGCTTTCAATGTCATATGTGGCAATAATCAAACATAATAATCAAATCCATAAAAATGCTAGGAAAACCAAGTGGGTAATTTCCTCTTCTAAAAATCGTTGATAGGGTTGTCTGGGTGGCTCAGTTGTTAAGCATCTGCCTTCGGCTCAGGTCATGATCCTGGAGTCCTGGGGTCGAGCCCCGCATCAGGCTCCCTGCGGGGCAGGAGGTCTGCTTCTCCCTCTCTCACTCTCCCTGTTTGTGTTCCCTCCCTAGCTGTGTTTCTCTCTGTCAAATAAATAAATAAAATCTTTTAAAAAAATAAAATCTTTAAAAAATATATAAAATAAAATAAAAATCATTATTGATAGTTCTATACATGCCTATTCATCACATCATCATTTTTAACCCACGTGACATTAAAAATCATGTCTTTGAAAGATACATAATGATACAGCAGATGCTCAGGATAAAGGAAAATGGAAGAGATAGACATGCACACATATACACACATGTACACAGATCTACACACGTGTACATGCACACCTATGCACACCAATGTATACATCCAACCTCTCCAAATAAACATACAAACACATATACATACACACATTTAAAAAAAGAGAAATGTCGGGGACGGTGCGTGATCCACCCCTCCCGCCATGCCCAAGCCACCAGAAAACTTTGATGGAGGTACCTGTGAATGTGAATGAAAGCCCCTCTGGGCTTTCCCCGCCTGGAATCCGGAAAGTCACATACCCTGTGGGTCAGGGCAATATGTCCTTTGTGTGTTTATTCAAGACCCATAGTTTTATTTAATCCTCCTCCTGGTAATCATATCTCTGTATATCTTATCTGTATTTCTTGATCCCTGTGCCTCAATGTTCTCAACTTCTGTGAGTTTAAGCAATCATTCTGTACCCTGCAGTAACAATACTAATCCTGTCTCTAGGGCGGGTGCAAAAGCAGTTAAAGACTTAACTGCACCACCCAACTTCCTCAATTTTGTATAATAAGACTGGGGCCCTTGCCAGTCAAGAGAGACAAAGGCAGAGGGCCTGCGACGAGGCAGCAAGAGAGAGCTTTGGAGGAGAGAGCAAGAGAGCTGGCAAACAGCAAGAGAGCCTGCAAAGACAGACAGAAACAGAGAAGCAAAGAAAGCAGCAGAAAGAGAAGCAGACAGAGAGTAGAGAGACAGAAGAGGAGAGAGAAGTAGAGCAAGAGGGCCAAAGCCAGAGCTAGAGAGCTAGAGCTAGAGAGCCAATGCTAAAAAGCCAGAGCATGCGCCTGAGCCTGCTTCATAGGTCTCTCCTGACTGACCTCGCTTGCATCAGATTTCTGTGTCCGAGTCATTATTTCGCCCACCAGACATCCCGCAGTTCGAGACCCACAACCCCGACGAGGCTGGCTCCCCGGCGGTGACAGAGAAAGAAGCATCACTAGTATTTACAGTCTCTTCACTGATTTGTGGGTATTTTTAACCAGGGTTCATAAAAATGATTACTTCCTCAAACATACTATGCCTACACAATCCAAAAAGGATTTCTATCGGCAAAACTAAATGAGAAAATCCAGATCTTAGAAGAAATCAATTTACTCTTTTATATAAAGTAAAATGCTTCCACAAAATACCTAAGCATTAATAAATCATGTAATTATTACTAATCCTGGGAAATAGATTGTCCTGGAATCTTAGGAAATATTAAATATTTCATGGGGATACAATGAAGAAAGACAGTGATGGCGAGACAGTTCTAAGCACAGAAAATGTAGACCATCGTTAGAAACATGAATGATCTTCAAGCAAGTACCCAAGGCCAGAACCAGTCAGGAATGCAAAAGTCGGCTGTCAACAACAGATCAGAACAGCCGGAGTCAAATCATATAGGACTACTCAAGAAATCTAGAGCTTTAAGGATATTTCACAAATCAGTAAGAAAAAGATGAAAAACTCAATCGTAAAACTGCTTAATGATTTAAACATGTAAATTACAAAAGGACTAAAATATGGCTAAAATAAAACTCCTCACTTGAGATCAAATAAATATCAATTGTGATAAAAAGGCAATATCATTTTTCACCCGTAAATAGGCAAAGTTTTTTTAATGATTGTATCTAACACTGCTGGCAGGAGTGAGGAAAAATCAACACTTCCATAAATTTTGTTGATGATTTTTTAGTAGGGCATTTTTGGTTTGGTTTTGTTGTGTTTTTTTTTTTAAGATTTTGTTTATTTGACAGAGAGAAACACAGCAAGAGAGGGAACACAAGCAGAGGGAGTGAGAGAGGGAGAAGCAGGCTTCCCGCCCAGCAGGGAGCCCGATGCGGGCTCGATCCTGGGTCTCCAGGATCATGACCTGAGCTGAAGGCAGTCACTTAACCAACTGAGCCACCCAGGCGCCCTTTTTGGTATTTTTTAATGATATTTTCAAAATGCAGAAGTGAACTGAAAAAAAAAATGTCCTTCTGCAAAGGAAAAATATACGCCTCTGTATAAAATAGGGAAGAAAAATCTTCCCTAAAATAATGGCAACTTGTTACAGGGCACTTAGCCCAGCCAGGTCCAAGAACTAGGATATTAGTACACGCCACTATGAAACACACAGAATAGGTAGCTTCAACAATAGACATTTATCACAGCTCCGGAGGCCAGAAGGCCAAGATCATGGTTCCAGCCAATTAAGCTTCTGGTAAGAGCTTTCCTCCTGGCTTACAAACAGCCACTTTCTCGATACATCCTGACATAGCTTTCCTTGGTGCACGGGACGAGGTGCACAGAGGGCTCTCTGGTGCGGTGCCCCCACCCTTATTACCTCGTTTAACCTTAATGACATTCCATAGAGTAAATATAGCCACAACAGAGGACACAAACTTTCAGTTCATAACATTCCACCCCTGACCCCCCGACCGCCAAAATTCATGAGATTCTCACATGCAAAATACATTCATTCCATCTCGACAGCACCAAAAGTCTTAACTCATTACATCAAGAGTGAAATCTGAAGTGTCCATCTGAAGTTCATCTAAGCCAGGTTTGGGTGAAACTCAAGGTACAGTTCATCTGAGACAAAATTCCTCTCCAGCTGTGAACCTGTAACACCGGACAGGTTATGTGCTTCCAAAACACAAGGGTGGGACAGGTATACGGGAGAAACTCCAATTCCGAAAGAGAAAAACTGGAAGGAAGAAAGGGGTGACAGGTCCTAAGGAAGTCCAAAATCCAGCAAGGCAAATTCTAGTATATCTTGAGACTTGAGAATAATCCTCTTTGGTTCAGTGCTCTGCCCTCCACGCCTGCTGGAAGGCCAGCATCATCCCCATGGCTCTGTGGGACTGTCCACACAGCTTTCTGCAGTGGTCACCTGATGCACTGGAATCAAAGAGGGGACCACCCCCCTCTGCAACCAAGGAGCAATCAGCCTTAATCCTTGGGCCTGTGGTGGGAGGAACAGCCCTGAGGATTTCTGAATTGACCTTGAGGTTAATTCTACCTTTTTTTAGAAAGATAACCAGGATTGCAACTGGATAGTTCTATGTTCCCTTTCTGGAGAATCCCAGAGGCCCACAGTCTTCCTTCTTTCCATCCTGTGTCTATCCCCTTCTGGTCAAATGGTGGTGATCTCTTTACTAAGTAATACTTAGCCATGCCTTTGGTGTTCTTTTCTAAACATGTTTTCTCGTTTTTTGCAATATGGACTGGCTGAGAAATTTACGAATCTTTAAGTCTAGTTCCTTTTAGTTAACAATTCTTTCATTCATCTCTCTCCTCTTGTATTTTACTACAAGAAGTCACACTGGGAATTAAGGCTCCAGTATATGAGTTCTGAGGGACACAAACATTTAATCTGTATTTGTACCTAATGGTGTATATATGTGCATGAACATATATGCACATTTATTTATACCTAATGATGTATAGATGTATATCTGAACCATGAACATATATGCACATTTGTGTATATGCACATATGTATACATATCGCTTATTATGTGTGTATGCACATTTTAGGTTTATAAAATTCTAAGTCTAGCCTGTGAGGTAGAAGCTATTTTACTATTATGTTTATAGTTGAGGACCTGAATCACAGAGAAGTTATATAACTTTCTCAAAGTCACACAGCCAGAAAATTGTGTAATGTGTATTCAAGCCTCTATAATGTGGCTACACAGTTTGTGCTTTCATCCACTACCCTATAGTTAGTATTTCTATGTTAGGGACGAAAAGAAGAAAGCAATAATGGGTACAGCAGAGGTGTGGGTTATTGTTAATTGGGGGAGAATACACTGAACTTTATGAGAATAAATTAGAACACTTAGTTTACACGGACAAATTTATAGAAAAGATATAACTGAGTAAAACTGACTTAAAATGAAATAAAAAAACCCATATATAGATCTTTAATCTTTTTTAAAAATCTATAGTTTAAAATCTATCCATCCAAAAATTACTAGGCCCATTTAGCCTACTAGACTGTTTCTGCAAAACTTTTAATTGAGAGATAATTCTAATCTGGAGAACAGCAAAGGGATGGATATTTTCTCTCGCATTTTATGAAATTTACATAAAAACCCAAAGCAAACAAGAACATAAGAAAGTTCTATGCCAGCTTACTTACAATGTAAAATAGATGTAAAACTCTAAAAAAAAATCTATAAAGGTGTAAAAATGGTATGTTATACCCATGGGTTTTCCTGGGAATGCAAAAAATGATGAAATGATGTAATATTAGAAAATCTATTTACATAATTCAGGCAAAGTTGAAGATATACACACCTACAGCCTAACAGTTCTACTCGCATGTCTAGGTTCCAGAGAACTTCAGACATATGAACAATAACAAAAATCTACAGAAATGCTTACAGCAATATTGTAAAAGTAAAAAATGGGAAAGCAATCTAAACATCGTTCAACAGGTAAATGGTAAATAGTGTGCCGTACCGATGAATGGAATAATGTAGGGCCTGAAAAATGAATGTATTAGAACTATATGTGTTAATACAGATAAAAACTTATAAAATGAAATACAAAAAGGCAATTTTCAAAATGATATATCAGCATCTAAAATAGTACTATATATTCTTAAAAGATATATGTATGTACAAGGCTGAAAGTATTCCTAATATTGATAATACCAGATCTAGGACAGTATTCATTCCTGTAAGGGGAGGAAAGGGAACAGGAGGTCTCCTCCATACATCCATGAATCCACACCTAGTACACACACAGGCTTTGAATGCTCAAGCCTTCTTCTCCGGATTCTCCCTCTTACTTACCAAGCTTCTACATAGGCTTCAAAACTTAAATCGAATTTCAGACCCTACACAAAGCCTGTTCTGACTCCTCTGGTTACTTGCTCTTCTGGACTCCCACAGTTCTTGGTAAAAACCACAATTAAAGCACTAATCACAAAATTCATTTGTATCAAAACCCTCTCTCCTCCACTGTGGCTCCTTCTATGAACTCTGGAGGGTCCCAGTTAAAGAAATTCAATTCATTTCAGCATGTCTCTAGTAGGAATCAAGCACTATATTCTTAATCCCTGGCTGAGGGCTATGTTGCTAAACATATTACATGCTTCTTGCCTTTAAAAAGATTGTATTTACCAAAAAAAAATTTTTTCTTAAAGACAAAACTTAATATATATAAAGCTATTAGAGAGATGCTGTCCATCAAACATGCCGGGTGGGGAAAAGAACAATCTTGGAAGATCAAGATGGAAATGAAATTTAAGGTGGAACTCTCAAAGAGAAGGGTCCAAGGGGTATAGAGAGTGATACTGATTGAATATTTGGAGACACTTTCTATTTTTTTTAAGATGTACTTATTTATTTAAGAGAGAGTGTGAATGCACGAGTGGGGGCTGGGCAGAGGGAGAGGGAAAGAGAGACTCCTCAGGCAGATTCCCTGCTGAGCACAGAGACACCACTCAGGGCTCTTGAGATCATGACCTGAGCCACAATGGAGCTGGCTACTCAACCGAGTCACCCAGGTGCCTTGAAGACACTTTAGGGGAAGGGTCGGCAAACTTTCTGCAAACAGCCCACTGTAAATATGTTCAGCTTTGCAGGGCATACAGTCTCTGTCACAACTCTTCTATTACAGCCCAGTAGCAGCCATAGACAATACACAGTCAAATGACCATGTCTGTGACTCAATAAAACTTTATTTATGAACACTGAAATTTAAACTTTACATAATGCTCACGTGTTACATAATATCCATTTGTTCATGTGTTACAAAATAGCCGCCTGATTCATTTTTAACCATTTAAAAATGTACAAACTATCCTTAGCTCACAGACCACATAAAATCAGGCACAGGCTGGGTTTCGCCCATGGGCCATAGTTTACCAAGCCCTGCTCTGAAAGACTGCCAGCTGCGATATAAGAAATGAACTAAGCCAACCTGAAGGCAGGATGCACACTAGGAGCTGACAGCGAATGCTCAACAGTGGAAGGCCGAGACGGGAGTGCACAGGAAGAGCTTATAAATATCCAAATAAAACATACATACTAATAAATACTGCAAACAAAAGTATCAGTAAGGCAATGTGTTGTGAACGCACATATGTGGAAACACATCTCAAGCTGGCAATTTAAAATTTATAATATCCTGAGTTTTAGAAGGTAAGAAAGAAAAGAAAGCGCAATTACTGAACCAGGACCTATCTCACCACAGATTCACCCTTCTGGAAGCAGCTCCAAGGTTTATATGGAACGTGGGGAGGAAAAAGAGAACAGACTTCCTATCAATAGAAATGTTTATAGGTGGAAAAGTGGGCAGAAATGGTGGGAAGAAAAAGATATTTTTTTTTTTTTAAAGATTTTATTTATTTGACGGAGAGAAACACGGCGAGAGAGGGAACACAAGCAGGGGGCGTGAGAGAGGGAGAAGCAGGCTCCCCGCCAAGCAGGGAGCCCGAGGCGGGGCTCGATCCCGGGTCTCCGGGATCATGACCTGAGCCGAAGGCAGTCACCCAACCAACTGAGCCACCCAGGCGCCCCGAAAAAGATATATTTTCAAGTGTGAGGATCAGCCCAAGAGATTCTGCTCTTGATAAATTTTGTGAAATACCATTATCTCTAGAGGCACCTATGGTTCCTTTTGTTTTTCCTTTTTCCTAAAAGATTCTATGACTAAAACACTAGCCATAATTTCAAAGAGGTTTCTGATTCCTTGGCTTTGGAAGAATCTAGATTTAAGTCCTGAGCCCATCTCATTTGCTGTCATCCTGCCCAGAAACACTCTAAAAGGTGGCATGTTGGTCATTATTATAGATAAGTATCATGAGTTACTAGTCCACAAATTATATTTTGCAAGTAATTGTAATAGCTGTGAGTTAGTGAGCTAATGGTAATCTCTAATAAATACAACAATAATAATCTCAGGAATTAATCTCAGGTGGATTAGGATAACATTTTGAGATAAACCGGAGAGTGAAAAGCTGACGCACATGTGTGTACTTGCATAGACTATGGAAATCACCCCACTGCTCAGCCTTGATTTTAAACAAACACACAAATAAAGATGTTTATCAACAGTCATTACTTCACATAGAAATCTATGCCACTCTTCTAAAATCAGCAAGACGGTTTAGGCTCCATTGCTTCAACACTGAGGGAAACCAACTGTTGGGTTATTGGGACCTTCTCTTACCTTCTGATATTCTGGGACTGGACGGTGCCAATATGGATAATAGGTAGCCCACACACTTTTTTCAAAGGCTCTTGAGAATGAATTCCAAGTACTCTATAGTCTCCACAGGGCCCACCACTCTGAGTTAAACATCTAGTAATTATTAACTAACCAGAGTTCAGAAATTGATCCTTTGTCTCTCCTTCACTTTCCTGGCATGTGATCTTATATTCCTCATCCTCAACCATAAAGCAAGGAGTGTTATCTCAGGACTTTCTTCTCCATTATGCTGCTGGTCAATAACTTACACAAAGGCAGCCTTCAACCAAGTATAAAGTCCTCAGTGACAATTAGGGCTGTTTAAAAATAAAATCGTCTTCTTCATAAGAAGCAAATTTGTTGGAGCTGAGCTGGAGAGAAGTTGGATCAGCATCTGGAACGGAATGTTCTGGGCCAGGTGAGAGAATAAATGATTTCTTCCAACAAAGGGGGTCTAATTTCATCAGGTGCCCCACCCCCGAGACTCTGTATTCAATAGTTGTCAGGGTCCCTGGCTCCGGGAAATTTTACATGAATTTAATTTGGTCCCCATAACTATCTTTTGAGGACTGTGTCAGGAGTTGAAACCAGGCTCTTTCTCATATTTCTTTCTAAGATAGGGGAGTCAAAACCAAAACAACCCACAGACACAACAGTTTTGCTTCGCATGGGACCCTCCAACACGTGGCCTGTTCAGAAGGATGAAATGACAGTGGTACCAAATTCCCTTCCTGGCTCCTTAAACGAAAGCAGGTTTCCCCAATCACTCAAGGCCCACAATTTTACAAGTTGAGTCTGGTTTCTCCCTAAATAGGGGGCACTTCTCTCAGTAACAGAGGCCCCCTGCCGCCTTCTTCTCCACTTACACAATCTTTCAAGAGCTCATCCTTGCTGATTTTTAATTTCACTGGCCAGAAGAGCTCAGTCCTGCATCCCCCGAAATTTCATTGTGTACTTACTCTTCCAGATTATCTATAAACATGTTTCCTAAAGAGGCCCAGCAGAAATCCCTGGAGGGGCCTCCCTGTTTACACGTCTCCATCGATAGCAGGCTCACACATCCTCCTTTCATTTCCTCCATTCATATCTATGTGTGACAAAATCGTCCTCCTAATACCAGAGCAACACAATTTGGAAGAGTTTTGGTAAGACTTTGTAACTGACTCTCTGAATGTCCAAACAAATTACATTTGTTGTTCTTTTCCTGGTGCTTCTGTGCCTCCTACAACAATCCAGACATGGTCTAGAACACAGAGTGTTTTTCCCCATTCCTTACACTAGGTGGGTGGGTCAATGCTCTTCCAGTTTTTGGAGTTTACCAATATGAATGAGACTCACCAGCAGACCTTCACCAGGTCTCTACTTAGAATGGAAACAACAGTAGAATTCATTAATAGTGTAAAATAAGTGCAATAAATTATCTCACATGAGCCATTTATCCCCTCGAGCTTCTTCAGACCCTTATAACGGATGCCACAAAGTTTCAGCAATTTACTTATATTCAGCATGCCAAGCAGGTAGAACATCCGGTTCCTTTACCGCCATTTGATCTAATACTACATCTCTCGCCTCTTTGCTTCAAAAGACATGATGACAGTGGAAATTTCTATGTTTCAACAAAGACCAAAGCAAAGAATTCATTGAGGCTCCAGATCTCCTTTCTTCCCCGTGAGTACATCTTTCTCGCCCTGATCATCAAGCAGGCCCACTGATTCCCCAGTGGACCTTCTGCCTTTCATGTACACAAAAGCTTTTATTTCTGGATGACAGTCCTTTTTGTACTGTTTCTTCAATTCCTTTACAGTCTGACTTATTTACACCTGACCTGTCACACTTTGAGGCCTTCCCTGTTCTCACTTGAACAATTTTTGGCCTCCCCCCCCCACAAAACCCCTAACTTTTTCTTCTTTTACACTTTATGGGATGGACGCAAAAGTTTTTATATGAGCTCCTAATCTTTGGTATGTAATATATTTTCCTGCCCTTCATTAATATGTTTAAAGCATTTCCAGGTTTCCTACAAGTTACAGACTTTTTAAAATATTACTTTCAATGTTAACATCATGCACACATTGATTTGATCATAGTTCCATTCTTTAAAACTAAATAATAATGTGACAGGATATTTTTTTGTTTTGTTTTGTCTTTACTCCCCTTCACAAGGTTGAATGTAACTGAGTTGTGAGCATTATTACAAGAGTCACAGATAATTTCCTGCACCAATCCCTGTCTAATCTTAGGCCCAAATCCAGTATAATTCCATTCCTTCCTTAATTCCAAAATGTCTTACCTTAATGAAACAGATATATATCTATATATACATGAGATCTTCCAGTATTGGGGTATGCTTTCCCTGATAACTATTATTTGGTCTAATTTTCCAGTGGTATCAATAGAATTTCAATATCCTTACCCTAATCGGTTGGTCTTTGGTAGGGAATCTTAACCGCGGCCCAGGGACAGGTTCTAGGAGGTCTGAGAAGCTCCTAAAATCATAGGCAAAGCCATGTATGTCTACAGGAATGTGTACTTTTCTGAGAAAGAATTCCATAGTTTTCATCAGTTACTCTCAGGAATTATGAAACAAATAAACTAAAAAGTTTAAGAGCCACTGGGGTCTATAGTGTCCCTAAATATATTATTATTGAGCATGAATGTCTCATCCACAGAGAATTTGTTTTTCCAGCACTATTGTGTACATTTTTATTTACTGTTTTTATTATACCTATTCTGTTCTCATTATTTCTGTATATAAAATGTTATAATCCCATCCGTTCATCCATCCCTAATATTCCCATAGATCTCTTCACCCTACAGAACCAGTTTTCTCCTACCAAGCCTAAGGGATGAGGGCAAATGGAACTGGGATCCTTACTTGCTACCAATCACTCTACTGACTCTTTTTTGTACTTCTAGAGTTTATATATCCAGTATGCATTTAAATACTTGAGGCTTTACTTTTTCTGCAAAACTGTCCATTTTCTGTTCATACGGATGAAGAGTTTTGCCATCCCATCTTCATCCAACCCACACAGAATCGCCTTTTCCTCTCACTCCTCCTTCCTCACCCCACCAGCATCGTCCTAGCAAGGTCTGTGTTAAATTGGGTCTCATGCTTCCTCTGCACTTATCAACTTTCTCCCAATTTTTAGGTTAAACACTAAACTGCCACTTAGATTTGCTACACACAGAGCTCATTTTCTGGCCCCCCACATTAACACAACACCTCAATGCACCATTATATTTGCTGAACAAACCTCAGATTCTTTTGCAATCTACACAGTAACACCATTATAAGTTTTGTGCCTTACCCCCCTCTTCTTTGAACTGGACTGAACTTACTGATTTGACTCCTTGCAATGGAAACAAGAATGATATGGGAGGGGAGAAAAGAATGTTCCGTACCCTTTTTAAGGTTTTTTGAGAACACACTGTAAACAATTACCAAAAATATATATTAAACTTAACTATTTAAAAAAAAATCCAGTACAGATCCTAAAAGTTTAGCAAAAAATGTAAGAGTGTTTCTTTAAGAATGCATCAGGTTCATGATTCTTGATATTTTCAGTCCTCTCCTACTTGAGATAGCACACTCATACAATCATGGCTCCATCAAAATCTCCCTCGTTCTTCAGCACGGATATTATCAAATGAAACCCTAGGGTGGCTTACAGTGGCAAGGCCTCTACAGGGATGTTCTCAGCAGGAAAGATCTCCGCCTTCCGCACTCCCGCGACCCCGGTCATGTTCCAGCAACCCCATAGCCCAAGGTCCTCCAGGACCACAAAGCTCCCTCCAAAGCAGTCACGATCAGAAAGAGTAGGAAAGCTGAAACGTATGCTGCAGAAAGTCATGGAGATTTGGCAGTTTGCATGTCAGGGGTTTTTTCTGTTAGAAACGCATTTATACTGGTGAACGGGACCCTGGGCCAGCCTGTCATGCGGATGTAGAACGAATCCTAACACTGCTCCCGATTCTGCCGAACTCGATCACCATTTTCCCGCAGTGAGGACAAGTCCCACCGAGCGAGCGTTACAGTGTAGGCTATGAGGACAACTCCTCTCCTTTCTCTCCTTGCAGCCGTCCTAGTGTCCATGTTCTCCCCACCACTGTCCTACCCTCTGGATCTGCTCCATACCAACCCGCCTCCTCATCTCACACACACACACACACACACACTCACAGACACACACACACACACACACACACACACACACACACACACACACACACACACACACACACACACACACACACACACACACACACACACACACACACACACACACACACACACACACACACACACACACACACACACACACACACACACACACACACACACACACACACACACACACACACACACACACACACACACACA